>JAKSZT010054573.1:434551-517012 GCA_026826555.1 Tolypeutes matacus
GGTGGAACGTGGGGAGGACGCTCAGGTGGAACGTGGGGAGGACGCTCGGCCGCCAGCCCTGGCGAGGCCCACGGGGCTTTGCTCATCTCCTCGGCCTTGGCGCCCACAGCTCGAATCCTGCGCCTTTCTTCCAGGCTGTTCTTTTCCCAGTGGGTCTGCTCATTGCTTTCCCCTTCACATACTTCCCAGGCTAGTCCTGTTACCCCCTCCCACCTCACCTCCAAAACAGGGGCCATGCTCGAAATAACTGATCGGAAAAAAGAGTTTTAAATGTAGTTAAAAGTTAGCAAAACAGAAACACACTTGAGGATCCTCTTAAGTCTGAGTTCACCACCAAGGGTGATTTTGCCCTCAGGGGACGCTCGGCAATGTCTGGAGGCGTGGAGGGTAAGGGTGGGAGTAGGCCTCGGGTGCTCAGCATCCCACAAGGCACAGGACCGCCATCCCCCCCCCCCCCAGGCATGATCCAGCCCCCAAAGTCAGCAGTGACCAACGTGACTGAGATGGAAATCTCCGTTGTTAAAGTGTGATTCCACACCGCACCCCCAGCAGTAAGCTAGCATTCTTTCTTCTCTAGGAGACACTCCCATGAAGCAGAAGTCAGAATATTAATTTACTGGAGAACGTCCCTGAAAGGGGATTCGGGTGGGCTAAACATTCGCTATATTAGAAACCATGCATGTGTCCCCAGACCTCGTTTTCCTCCCTAGGTCTGGTTTTTAGAATGCTGGTGATAAACTAAGCCTGATTTATTATATGACCATCCTGTATGGGAAAAGACTGTAACTCTAGGTATCTCTGGTCAACCTTAAGAGATATAGCAGGGGGCTATATCTGGTTGGCGTCCATCTCCCATATGGAGGGACCTGGGTTCAATCCCTGGGACCTCCTGGTAAAAATTTTAAAAATATATAGAAGGTGCGTGGGCCGCCAGGCCCTGTGCGCGGGCGCACCACCAGTTCCCGCGAGCCACACAGCAAGATGATGACATAATAGGAGAGTGACACAAGGGAGAGGCAAGATGAGACACACCGAAAAACCAGCAACTAAGGTGGCGCGGGCAGGATGCCTCTCTCCTACATCAGAGATTCCAAGGATTGAATCCCAGTGAAGAAAGGAGGAGAAGGATGAGAAGAGAGGGCAGAAAATGGATTGCCCAGCGAATGGACACAGAAACAGCAAAAACGGGGGGGGGGAGGGGTGTAAAAATGGATAAAAGTAAATAAATAAATAAATCCTTGAAAGGGGATTCGGGGCTTGGGCTCGTTTCTATTATAAAATAGAGAGACGTGGCGTTTTCAGATGTCGAAGATGGGAGCAAAGTGAGGAAATGCAGCAAGGCCCTAGGAGTTTCCAAAGGCAACACTCGGGGTTCCCCCAGTGGCTGCACATGAGAATCCCCAGGAAGCTTTCAGAAATTCGGATGTGCAGCCCCCTCCCCTCCCTCCCAAAGGAACTCCAAGTCCCTGGGGGTGGGACCCAGGCAGTAGGCAGTTTTAAAGCTCCCGGGGTGATTCCAGGTTGCAGGCAAGCTGGGGAATCACGGGGATCTATGATTTGGGTGTGGGGTGAGCTGGCTTCTGCCAGCCAAGGTGCTGGAAGAGGAGGTCCTGGCTGGATCGTGGGATGGTTTCTGGACTCTCAGGTGAAAAAGAAGAGCCAGGGCAGGGGCGGGAAGAGGAGGAAGCTTACAAAGCAGCAGAAGGCAGGGCAGGAGGGAGAGCAGCTCGTAGGACATGCGAGGCGGACTTGCGTGGAGAGTGCCAGGTGGGGAGCAGGGAGCAGCCAAACGGAGGAGACCGAGGGCCCTTCAGGTGCACAGGAGAGCCAGGTGGGTGGCCCCGGGCAGGGGCGACAGGACATACGTGGAGGCCGTGGCGTGCCGTGGAGTTGGCCGTCATTCACACGTTTTAATCCAAAGCCAAAGAGAGGGACCTCGGGCCCAAAGAAGGAAGACCTGCGCGGCCTCGGGGTCCGGAACTGGGCCGAGGAAGATGGTTCAAACCAGGGCCATGGAATGGTGGCCGCAGCGGCGGGGATGGATCCCGTGCAAATCAACTGCCGATCGGCCCTCAGCTAAATATCGGTAACAGCCGGGGACTCTCTCGCTCTGCTAATTATAGTTGGAGACCTAAACTCTTGGCACTGAGTAAAAAGTGGGAAGAGAGGGAGCAAGTGAGCATTTTTTGTTACTGAGCGTTTTCCTTCCGCCGTATTTTAGAGTGAACTACAAGATCCATTTCTCTCTGAATGAGGAGACCGCAAGCTGTTCTGGAGGTGAGACCCCACCAGAGTCTCCCAGTGCCAGCAGAACGGACATTATGGGCAGGGAAACTGGGGGGCTGCCCTGTGCATTGTAGGATGTTTAGCAGCACCCTGCCCCCCTTGCCCCCTACCAGAAAACCAAGGTCTGAAAACCAAAAAAGTCTTCAGATGTTGCCAAGTGTCCTGGGGACAGAGCCACCCCTGGTTGTTTTTCACACTGTGAATTCAGTTCAACAGGTGGTGACGAGCACTGAAAAATGCAATGAGAGTAGATAAACTAGAGAATTCCAGAGTGTGCCGCACTTAGCGCAGGTAAGACTTGGGGAGCATTTGTTTCAGGTGTGTGTATGAATGTGTGGGTCTGGGGTCACGACACACAAGGCACTTCTGTGCGTGGTAGTTTCTAGGGACAGAAGGAGCCACACAGTAGCTCGGCTCTGTTGCATGAGCTTGGATGATGGCTTTGACTTGCAGCCTGAAGAATCTGGGGCTGGCTTGGTTTCCAGCAGCTGCCCCAACAAAGTCCCACTGACTGGTGGCTTCAAACAACAGACACGGACTCTCTCACCATTCTGGAGGCCAGAAGTCCAAATTCAAAGTGTGGGCAGGGCCGCGCTGGGCCTGGAGGCTCTACGGGATGTCCCTGCTGGCCTCTTCCAGCTTCGGGAAGGCCGGCCAAGCTTGGCAGTCCTTGGCTCGTGGCAGCAGCTCTCCAGTCCCTGCCCCATCTTTACACGTTCCTTTCCCTTCTGGGTCTGTCCCACCGTTCCCCGTCATATTGGACTGAGGGTCCAGCCTGATCCAGTACAACTTCATCTTGACTAATGGCATCTGCAAAGACCTTATTTCCAAATAAGTTCACTTTCTGAGGTCCAAGTGGACATGGGATCTTTGGGGGGACACTGTTTTACCCAGTTGGGGGGGGGTTAACCTCATCAATTGGATTATTTCGTAGAGAAGATGGCAAAGGCAGCTAAGTCCACCATTGAAAGGGTATGGGGAGGGTGCCTAGGAAACTGCCAGAAGACAGAAGAAGAGGAAAAAAAAAAAAAGCCAGAAGAGTGGTGAAGGACTGAGACCCATCTGCAGGCAAAGTGACGAGGGATAGCCATGGGAACACAGAGAAATGGCCTGTCAGCGGAGTCTGAAGAAAAAGGCGGCATCTGATGCAGATTTTACTCGTGTGTGTGCTAGTTTCAGGTGGCCTGTTTTGAAGGCATTTTGTCCTTGCAAGGGGCCCCTTTTTACTTAGAGACAGTGCCCATGAAAATGACCTATAATTCATCGGGAAGGGAAAGTGCACCCCAATAGCCAAAGCATTCTAAAAAAGAAGAGTGATGTGGGAGGAATTTCACTGCCTGACCCTGAAACATATTACAAAGCTACAGTGGTCAAAACAGCATGGTACTGGCATAAAGATAGGCACACTGATCAGTGGAATAGAATTGAGAACCTGGAAATAAACCTTTACCTCTATAGGCAACTGGTTTTTGACACACCTACCAAGTTAATGTTAACGGGACAAAACAGTCTCTTCAACAAATGGTGTTGGGAGAACTGGATATCTATAACCAAAAGAATGAAAGAGGACCCCTATCTCACCCCCTATACAAGAATCAACTCAAAATGGATCAAAGATCAAAATATAAAAGCCAGGACCATAAAACTACTGGAAGAAAATGTAGGGAAACATTTTCAAGACCTTGTAGTAGGTGGTGATTTCTTGGACCTTACACCCAAAGCACGTGCAACAAAAGAAAAAATAGATAAATGGGACCTCCTCAAAATTAAACACTTTTGCACCTCACAGGACTTTGTCAGAAGGGTGAAAAGGCAGCCAACTCAATGGGAAAAAATATTTGGAAATCACATACCTGATAAGGGTTTAATATCCAGGATATATAAAGAGATGTTACAACTCAACAATAAAAAGACAAACGACCCAATTAAAAAATGGGCCAAAGACTTGCATAGACATTTCTCCGAAGAAGAAATACAAATGGCAAAAAAACACATGAAGAAATGCTCAACATCACTCATGATTAGGGAAATGCAAATCAAAACTACAATGAGAGATCATTTCACACCTATCAGAATGGCCACTATTAAATAGACAGAACTACAAGTGTTGGAGAGGATGTGGAGAGATAGGAACACTTCTTCACTGTTGGTGGGAATGCAGGATGGTACAACCACTATGGAGGACTGTTTGGCAGTTCCTAAAGAAGTTGAATATAGACTTGCCACGTGACCCTGCAATACCACTACTGGGTATATACCCAGAAGAACTGAGAGCAGTGACACGAACAGATATCTGCACACCGATGTTCACAGCAGCATTATTCACCATTGCCAAAAGTTGGAAACACCCCAGGTGTCCATCAACAGACGAATGGTTAAACAAACTGTGGTCTATTCACACGATGGAATATTATGCAGCTGTAATAAGAAATGAAGTCATAAAGCATATGGCAACATGGATGAACCTTGAGGACATTATGTTGAGTGAAGCAAGCCAGACACAAAAGGACAAATACTGTATGATTGTGTTACTATGAACCAAAAAATATATTGTGTAACATATTGTATGAATAAAAAAAAAATTATATGTATCCAGGATATTTAATTGAGAAATGGATGTTTTTATTCAACTGTATTTTCTTTTTATTTTTTAATTGTTTGTATTTTCAATTAAATGTACAAAAGTTAAAAAAATAATGGGGTCGGATGTGGCTCAACTGGTTGGGCGTCCGTCTCCCATATGGAGGGACCCGAGTTCGATCCCCGACCTCCCGGTAAAAAAAAAAAAATAAAAATAAAAATAATAATAATAGGGGGGTATGGAAAAAAATATGCCAAATGTACGGTATGGACCATGGTTAGTGGTAATAATCTGATGATATTATCTCATGATCTGTAACAAATGTTCTGATCCACAGTGTGGTGTGTTGGTGGAGGGGTGTTGTATGGGAATTCTACACATGTGTGATTGCTTTGTAAGCTCACAACTTCTGTAATAAAAAAAAATATTTTTAGAACAAACAAACAAAAATGACCTGTTATTATATAAAGGCTATATTACCTTTCTTTTTCAAAAAAAAAGCTTTATCAATATATAATTTACATACCATTGAACTTCCCCTTTGGAAGTGTACAATTCAGAGGGTTTTTTAAAAGAGTATTTACCGAGTTGTATAATAATAACCTCAATCTCATTCTAGAACATGTCCATCACCCCAAAAGAAACCTCGTGCCCATTTGCAATCACTTCCCATCGCTTGGCCACTGGAAGCCACTCATCTCCTTTCTGTCCGTATAGCTTAGGCTTTTCTGGACCTTTCCTACAAATGGCATCGTACACCACGTGGCCTTCTGTGACTGCAGACTCGCTCACGCTGCAGCGTGCACCAGCACTTCATTCCTCCTCCTGCTGACCAATGTGCCATGGCACGGCCAGCCCGCCTTTCCTGGATCCATCCATTGCTTCCAGTTTGGGGCTGCCATGCCTAATTCTGCTAGGAACCTTCGTGTCGTCATCCGCCTGTGGTCCTGGGTAGCCGTAAGGATGGGTCCCATTTGAACAACGAAGCTGTTGATTAGAAGAACCAAACACCCGCCCCGTGAGTCTTCCACAGAGCTGCAAGAATGGCTCAGGAGTGAGAAAACGCAGGTGGACCCGTGAGGCTTTGAGAAGGAAAGGCGGGGTATTAGCCTTGCGTTTCTTCTCTTTTTTTATGTTCACTATTGAACGTGGGGAAGAAGGGACTTGGGGGAACAATTTCCTCAGGTAGCTTGGGTCCAAAAGAGGGGCTCATTCAAACCACTCTCAAATCCTGCCTGGGGGCATGCCTCATCACAGGGGCCCTCAGCCTCTGAGGCCTGAGCAGCTCCCCTGTGCGGGAGGCCAGCCTTGTCTGTGCACTGGGATGCACTGGGATGCCTCAACCTTGCCTTCAGGTTTGTTCCGCTAATACCTTTAACTTCCCATCTCTCAGTTTCTAGTAGGTAACACCCATCAGCCTCCTGACAGGTGCAGATGCAATATAGGTACAGTCTACGTTTAAGGTAGACTAGAACAGAAGGTGCCGTTTCCACTCCTCACCATAAACATTTAGGTTTTGCTGGATGTCCGTGGCAAGAGCAGAGCGCTTCCCATTCAGGAAGCTCCTGATATTCCAAAGCATTTCTTTCTTTCCCTTTAGACGCCCCCCTTCCCTGTCTCTAAGGAAAGGATTAGCTCTTGGCTTGGAAATGTGGCCAAGGCTTCCTACCTTTATCACTGGAAAGTTTCAAATAGGAATTCAAAACAACCAAAAAGACACAAAGTCAACACACTTACCCCTGGTCCCGAGAAAAATGTATTCTTTTGTGAGTTGCATTGCTGATTGAGGAGCTGAGAAAAAGATTACTTGGGTAATACACAGGCGCTATAATTTAAGATATATTTCTTAAGGGTTATGGGAGCGGAAGGTTCTACAGGAGGGGCATGCACAATTAATTCCAGCACATACAATTCCATTCGATGGGATTTTAAGCCATTGTTAAACTTAGGCCTTGGAAAAATAGTGACCTAGAAAAATATTTATAAGGCTAGGTAACAAAAATCAGGATGCTAAACTATATTGCCTTTATATTAAGCCCGATTTTATTACTCACTTTCCCTCTACCCTCAACTCCCATTTTAGGAAGGAAAATATTTCCAGGCAGAGAAAAATGACTGGCATTTCATGCGTGCAAATGTTTGTTAGCACTGGTTGTCTCTGGGAATTTTTATTTTCCTGGGCAGAAAAGTGGCTATGCTTCATCTTCTATAGAAAGGGTAATCTCTCTTTAACCTCTTAGTAGTAAAGTCACGGTAAAATGACAAGTGTTTCATCAGGTGGCTTCAGAATGAACCGGGAACATCTTAAATAACTCTGGGCACCCTTTTTAGACAAGGTTACAGGATATGGAAGGCTTCTCAGGTTACATTTACCGGGCACCTGATCCTGGGTTTCAAACGGTAATTACTGGGCACAGACTGCAGCGTTCTGACTTGGACTTTAATTATAGGGCTCAGCAGCCCGGAGCAGTTCTCCCGGGGTTACTGCCGGAACCCCCAGGACTTTGGGCTGAAACTGAGAGGAGCCCTCCAGCGTCTACTGTGCGGGCAGAGCTCTGAAAGTCTGGGTCTGGTTTCCCTTCCCCAGCTCCTCCTCCTCCCTCCCTCTCTCGGTGCCCCCTCCCCGGGAGCCCCCCTTTACTTCTGCCCCCCACATCCCTCCACCAGGCAAGCCCTCCCGAGGCCCCTGCAGCACAAGCCCGCTGCCGTTGCCATTCCGGAGCCCCCTCTGCGGGAGAGACCCAGGTTCCGAGGACGGGAGCCCCCAAGGGTCCGAGGATCCCCCGGGAGGAAACGGTGAGCCGGAGCACTGTTTGGGGAGGGCAGCCTTTAGAGAGGGCTCAGGGCGGTGGGGGCAGGGCGCCGAGAGTGCGTCGCTCTTCGAAGGTCGTCGGTAGCTCCCTCCCGGCGGGCGCTGGCTTTGACCTCTTAACAAAGAACAGGTTCCGCCGCCCCTCCCCCGCCCTGGAGGCGGAGGGGCCACCTGACCTTTCTGGGCCCCGCTGGGCCGGCAGAGTGGGCTGGGGGCCCTGAGCCGTGGGGGAAGGAAGGGGGAAAGGGAGGGAGAGCGAGGGAGGAGAGTAATGGGAGGTGGGGAGGGAAGTGGGGGGATGGGACGGAGAGGGAGGGGGAGGGAGGTGGAAGAGGAGGGGGAGGGGGAGGGGAATGGGCGGTGGAAAGGGGGTGGGGAGGCTAGGTGGAGGAGGGGAAGGAGGGGGGAGGGGAAGGAAAGGGGAGGAGAGGGGGAGGGGGGGAAGCAGGGGGAGGGCTGCTGCCCAGCTTCATTCCGGAGACTCATTAAGATGCAATTGCCAATTTTTTTAAAAACCAGACTGTATAAATTTACAGTTTCCTTTCCAGCTGAAGCAGACAACGTTAAAACACATTAGGTTTTCTGTTTCGGAATGCAAATTAAACATAGGCAAGCTCTTCAAAGGCTTAATTAAGGGCTTAAGAAAATAGGAGATTTAAAACATTGATGCTTTAGCAGTGCGGAAGATCTTAGCCTTGTGGAATTGTGGTCTTTTCCCCCCAGTATTTAAAACGAGAAAATTGCTTAATGATAAAACGGCCCAAGCCTTCCTTGGAACATAACAGGAAGTACTGTTGAAGAGAACTTTTTTCCTTTGTTAACCACTGCTATGTATTTGTCAATGGGCGAAGGGGCCAGGGAAGGGGCTGAGTGGAGGGAGGAGGAGGAGAGCAGAGGGTCGTAGGCAGCCCGGCTTCCTGCACGGCAATGAGTAGGGACCCTCAGAAGCTTGCTCACTTCTCTGCAGCCCCTGCCGAGTCATGACTCGCCTGAAGAGCGGCCTGCAAACTGCCTTCCTGTCCCCTTCTGTTCCCTGCCTCCACCTGACCCGTCCCTGCACCCCAACAGCAGACAAAAACACAGACACAGCAAGCCAGCAGAAAAGGCCCTCAACAGCAGAGAAACCCACAGAAACACCCACCTCCAAACCGGGCCTGGGCTGTTGGCTTTAGGGCTCAGGTTAGGAGCTTTGCGGGCTATTTTCTGCTCTTTTGTCCCCCTTTAGAGATATTTAAGACCTTTAAATCCCATTCTGGGCACACAGCTTAAAAATGGTCTGGCGCAGGGGACAAACTAGCAAATGTATAGTTGACAATCTGTTAGCATCTGTTAGCTCCGTTAGTTCCTCGGAACCAGCTTACACAATGTCCTGAAACGGCTTGGGGCTCTGGGAGGGAGAATACGGGATTTGGGGGTCACGTGCAAGTTTGTGGTACTGGGGTGGTCAGGTTTTGTAGGTGTACCTATTCAGTTGAAAGAGTGAGATGTCTCCTGCATTGAAAAATCCCCTGTATTTCAAACCTGGGCTTTGAAAATTGGGAACAGTAATAATAATTAAAAGACATCCCCAAAGAATGAAAGATTCTTTAGGGTCTCTCCATCCCAAAGGTCAAGTGGTGGTTTTGGTTGGTGAGAACATTTAAGGAGGGGGTGGGGCTGAGGCTGCACCCCTCACCCTGGTCAGGGGTCCCTGGTGGCCTCTGGGCATAGCAAAGAGCTGGGTGAAGGGCGGCTGTTAAGAGCCACTTCTGTACTCTACCTTCACCATAGCCCCAGGGTTAGGTGACACTGCTGCTAGAGACAAATTGTTCCTGAGTTATGTCTTCTTATCTCCCACCCTCCAGGTTTAGCATCGAGCTTGGCACCTAGGAGGAGCCTAAGATAGGTTTGTGGTGGAAGGAGGGAGAAGCGAGCTCAAATGTGACTTTTCCAGATGTTCATTTAATCCCGGTTGGTTGCACAAAACCTGCCGAGTAGTATCTTCAGTTCTGAAATGATTATGGGCAATTATTAAAAAGAGAGTTTTCTCTTTGTTGGTCGCTTTAATATCCAGAAACATGCATATCAGTTTCGTGGACATTTTGCTATGGTGGATTTGCTCCAGCATTTCTCAGGGACAAGCTAAGCAGAGGCCAGAGGCTGTGGTCGCTTCCATTTCAATTGCCTTTATTCTTATTTCATTCCAGTGGCAGGTGACTCAGGAAAGTTCATCATATCTGTGCTTTTGAATTTACACAGGGCAGCCTTGAAGTTCAGCCACCAGGGTCCTTTGGCAGACTCAGCAGGTTCATAAAGGATCTGATAAACCACAGCTATAATTATGGAGACATTCTTTGTCCTCAGGATTTTGGAATAGCCCTGGAGCACCTGCTGACTTGGGTGGCTGTGGGCAAGTGCTCCTTTCCCACCCATTTTCTTCTGGGTGCTCGCAGCACTTTGGTGATCTCTCCCCCTTTATTCACTCTAAGGAGTAAAGGGAGTGTCCCTGAGCCTTTGACAGAAGTGGCCAGTCACTTTGTTGCCCTAGTTGTACATAGTCATGCAGAGGACAAATTCTATTATGCTGACCTATTCTGGAGGGAATATGTTGCCAGCAAGTTGCAGCAGAACTGGAGATGTAAGGCTTTTTGCCCAAGGGGAAAATGCAATCACTCACTCATTTCTTCTGTCTCTTTGTTTCCTTCTATATTCTTGGTTCTTTTTGTATGTATTTTTATCTTGTCTGCTTTTGTGGTGGCTTGGAGCTCTGTGCCCCAGAAAAATGTGCTCTTAATCTCAATCCATTCCTATGGGTGTGAACTCTTGTAACTGGGACCTTTTGATGAGGTGACTGCAGTTAAAGTGTGGCTCACTTGGGAGAGAATGGATCTTAATCCTATTACTTAAGGCCTTATAGAGAAGGCCACACAGAGAGAGCCAGGAGGAGCAGCTGGAGCTGAATGTGAACAGAACCCGAAGAGAAAAGAGAAGCCAGGAGAGGCCGCCATGTGCATTGCTCAGTGACAGAAAAACCAAGGACCAAGGATGGCCGGCAAGCAGGGCCAGAATGCCACAGTCTTCTGGGAGAAAGCCTTGATGACACCTTGGTTTTGGACTTCTCTTAGCTTCAAAACCAATAAATTCCCATTGTTTAATCAACCCACTGCATGGCATTTGCTTTAGCAAGGAGGAAACTAAAACAACTTTGCTTCGAGGGCTAACAAGGAGGGGAGGTGTTTGAAATAGAGAAGTGTGAAATAAAAGGAGATTGCTGCTTGGTGACATCGCCAAAGAAAGGTGAAAGCATTTGTGGTGGACATCCGTTGTTCTTGTCTGCCCTATGCCCACCTCCTGTCTTTTGGTTAAAACAATGAAAGTGTTCTTTAGGGAAGAACCTGCTATGGCTCAGCCCCTATGACTATAGGGGCTGGCTTAGGCCCTAAACTGGGCCCGACAGCAACTTTGCATCCCTTGGCCATAGTGACTTGTTCTGGAAGAGCCTGTGACCCATGAGGATCCAGAGGCAACCAAATCTGGGCTTTGCTAGAATTACTGACAAAAGGCTGGTTTGGGGGAGCTGGAGTTGAGACCAAAGTCTAAACTGAGGTGCTGAGGAACACGGAGTCAAAGGTTAGAGAGAAGCAGAGTCCATTAGGTAGCATCAGAACATCTGGATCTCGCAAGTCTGAGGGCCACAATGAACTTTACAGTTACATGAGCCAATTTGGTTTTCTTTCCCTCAGCCCAGTTTGAGTTGAGTTTCTATCACTTGACACTGCAAAAAAGTCTTGACTTATTAGAATACTCACCTTTATTTTCAGTTTATTAAAATGATAATTTAATGCTGTTACAGCCAGAGTACTTCCCCCTTTCCTTGTGCTGTTTATTGTGACAGATGACCTATAGGCATAAAAATGCATTCAAGGAATCTATGCACTTTAATGGTTAACAGAAAGAGTGCAACTTGTACTCACCCAGGTCAAGAAGGAAAACATTGCCAGCTCTCAGTAGCCTCTGGGGTCTCTCCCTCATTACCACCCCTCCCCAAACGACTATTTTGATTTGGGAAACATTCTTTTCCATTCTTTTCTTTATGGTTTTATCCCCTATGTGTGCAGTCTCAAGCAGAATGAATTTTATTTTATTTTTTTAAGGGCATATCTGGGGTTTGAACCTGGGACCTCATACTGGGAAGCAGGCGCTCAACTGCTGAGCTACACCCACTCCCCAAGAAGAATGAATTTTGTACTAATGGAATCATAGCCTATGTGCTCTCTCTATTCACTGAGGGTCTTAAATCTTTTACTCAACACAATGTGTGTGACATTCCTCTAGGTTGACGCTATAGCTCATTCATCTTCAACCCTCTTGTAGCGTTGACTTTACCGTGACCTACTTATCCATTTGAGAAGGTATTTTGTGTTTGATATTTACAGTAGAGGATATATTAGAGTTGATCAGTCCAACAAACTCGTCTTGGAAACAAAGTGATATATTGTGAATGACCGTGTGGAAGCCTAATCTTGAATCAGCCCAGCCATCTGCCCTTTTGGCCCACATCCAAGCTGCTGATGGCTGCTAAAGGAAAATTGCACAACAGAGAGAATTCATGTGACTACAGCTTCATGGTCTTCAACCACAGCTGGACCCTCATGCGAGCAAGCGATTCTATGCATCCCCTTCAGCTTTCTTTTCCATCCTCCCATCCCGCACAACTGCCCTGCCCATCTCTGCCTTCTCCCAGCCCTTTCCCTCTGGACTCTCAGTGAATGACCTTGCCTCCTTCCTTCTGGAGGTCACCGGGTAGAAAGTCGTTCAGTTTCCTAATTTGACATTGTGAACCTATCTGCATCCATACCCATCTTCCCTGCTGTCTCTGGGGATGAGATGGCCTTTCTTTTCCTGGTAAAGCCTCCCTGATCAATAAATCACATCCTTGGCTTCTTGCTCTCCCTTCCCCCCCACTTCAAACAAGCTGGCAATGTCTGTGATATTCTGCCCTGATAGCCTCATCATTGTCCCTGCCTTAATGCGGGATCTCTGTGGCTCTCACCTGGATTAAGTGACCATTTTCCTATTTGTCCCCCTCGAACACCCCCACCTTTGGGTTCAGCCCGTCTTCCTCTGCAGAAACCAGAGCAGTGTTTCTGAAATGTACATCTCCTCACCACCTTGCTTAGAGGCCTTCAGGGTGTGCTCCAAACCCCTGGCTTGGTGCACTGGCCCCTTCTGGAACTGACCGCCCCAGCCTTCTAACCACTGGCCCCAGCACCTGCTCTGCTGGGCACACACACGTTCTCTGTCTGAAGTAAGCGGAACATCCCAGTGTTTCCCCAGCTTTTTAAGTCTCAGCTCACAATGGCCTGCCTGTGGACTCCCCATCTTTCTCCACACTCACAAAGGGCCCTGTGTAGACTATTCATCAAGTGACCACACAACTAATGAGACTGAGCTGAAAACCATCCTTGAGCCAACCATTGCTGCAGGTTTGAATATGTGAAATTTTACCAGGAATGTTTTATCTCAGAAAATAGCTCACACTACATGTACTCATAAGTTACCTGTAGTAGAAAAGAAGAGAAAATCTTCATTATGGAATTTGATTGCTTATGAACATAATGACAGTTTCTCATTGCATAGAAATTGCTGTATGATTGTCAACAAAGAAGGTAAATATGAGCTGTGGCTGTGGAATTGGAAGCTGTAGCTGGATGTTATGGTAATATTTAGATGGAATTCTGTGTGTGTACACCTCAGGACAAAATAACTGGGCCATGTTGTGTCTAGTCTAGTTAATTCTATATTTTAGTAACATATTTAAGTTATAGCAATGCTCACATATAGAATTGAATGGTTAGTATGACCAAAAACCATGCTTAGTTGGGTGAATAATTTCTAGATCTTCGGGTCATGGAGGAGAAGCAGGCTAGATAAAGTAACTACACAGGTGACTGCCTAGAAGCAAGACTCGCCGTCAACATTGCTGGATGTCTGTGTAATCTATGGTTATTTGGTTTTATTTCATTTTCAGTGAGGAGTTTTACAATAAATATAGGGTAACTTCAGACTAGTTTAAAATGCAGATGTCTTAGTTTGCCAGGCTGCTACGACAAATGCCAAATGATGGGTTGACTTAACAACAGGACTTGATTGGCTCACAGTTTGGAAGGCTCAAAGTCTACCATCAAGCATCGGCAAGGCTGTGTTTCTTCCCCAAAGTCTGTAGAGTTCTGGTGCCAGCTTGTCACAGTTCTTGGGGTTCCTTGGCTGGCCCCTCTGCCTTCTGTCACATGGTCATCTCACTTTCCTTGTGTCTGTTCTTCTGGTTTCCTCTGACTTGCCGCTTCCTGGTTCTTCTGTTTCTAAGGCCTTCAGTAAAAGAATTAAGACCCACCCTGATGCAGGTGGCCATGCCTCACTCAAAGTTACATCCTCAACAGAGCCTGTTGACAGTGGGTTCACTCTCACAGCAATGTGGTTAAGCATGTGTGTTTGTTGGGATCCATTATTCAACCCATTACAGCAGGCTTCTGGCAGTGTCTCTCTCTCTTAATTTATGAGAAAAAGAAATCTTTATGTCCAATAACAGATTTGAGAATTCTGTGGACCATTTTCTCAGTGCTTTCCCAGTACAGAGAAAAGGAAAAAATGGTTTATTAGCCAGTTAACATTATGCAGGGTATTGTTTTGCAGTGCATTTTATGCTTTCTGTTTTGGAGTTGGCTTTCTGGTTTGTAGTGTAAAAGAATCTCAAGATAAAGTGGGCATGCTTTCAGGAAAATAAGAGTAAAAGATGGCATGGACCCAAACAGAAAACCTAGGAGAAATTGATGGTTGGCCGCGAAATTCTAGATACCGCACAAATCCTCCTAATGCTTTCACTTATATCTGATACTATACGCTGAAACAATAAGAAAAACATGAAAGTTCAGAAAATTCTGGTGTCTCCAGGTGGGTTGGAATTATTTCAGTCTTGTCTCAGATTTCAATGTTCATTTGACCTCATCAATGTGCACGCAGTTTTTTGTTTTTTAATTTGTTCCAACAAAAACATAATCCTCATTTTGCACAGAAACATTTGAGCAATCATTGAATAATGGATTGATGGTGGAGTGCTTCACAACTTGAGATCTGCAAATAAATTAAGTGAAAAAGAACGACACAAAGATTCTCTGTTCTTTTAGTAAGAAAGTCTCTCTCAAAATGATTTTTCAAGATGAGTAAAAGGAAAACAAAAGGGAAAGTGCCTAATTGTAGCTGTCACTAGATCATTTTTCCCTTTCATTTTTGGGTCTATTCTTACACATTCAAATTGTGTCGACAACTTTGATGATCCTACAGCTGATGAGTGATTCACCTGGCCCCTGACAGTCCTCTGGGCCACACAATCCGATTTTCATCATGTAACGCTGTTAGGATTTCCATAGGAGGAAAACAGGTTCAGAAATCCCTCTAGGTTGGAAGATACTGAACTGTGTCACCAACTTTGGAATATGGGAAACGGATCGCCACAGCCTGGTTTCTACAAGGTGGTTTTTTCTGTGGAAGCTCAAACGAGTACAAGTCGCATGTTCAAACACAACACCTTAGTCATCGCACTACGCATTCCCTACTTCTTCACTTTGACACTTCCTGAATTGTTGGCCCACTTTTCCAGAAGCAAAAAGGAGGCAGCGATCATTCCCTTCCCGCACCCTCTACCTCGCAGGCATCAGCATAGTTATTTGCAGTATTTGTAGTGAACACTGATTCTGACTTTTATGACGACCCATTTAATTTCTTCATAAGGTGTTCCTGGGGTCTTGGTAGAACCACATACTTTTTCTTATGTTTTGAAAGCAGAACTTGCTTAAGAGGAAGCTCTGCTTCTTTGTTTCCACGTAAATACCCATTTGTGGGTGATGGCATTGCTGCCTCATAGGAGGGGCCCAGGCTGGGGCTGGTTGAATTTAGCATTAAGTGGCTTATGGGGCCAGCGGGTGCCATCACACCAGCAATTTTCAGAATCAAGTAAACGATGACTGGCTTGAAGCACACAAGCAGAGTGTCCCCTGGACGCAGCCACAGGGAGGTGGAGTCTGTTGTCATCTGTCACCTGGAGGGAGAGAGAATCCAGGAGACACATTTTGTCTCAGGTCTCTGGAAGTGCAAGGGGATGCTTAAAGCACAACTCATTTGCAAAATCACAAATGCCACCTAACAGATATTAGTAAAATGAACAATCAGGGGTGGGGCTTGCTTCCTAGCTGGTAAAGCCAAAGGAGTTTTGACAAAGAGCTCTTGAAATAGGAAATCCCCCTTTTACCTAATTAAAATGTTTGATCTACTGAGAGCATGGAATTATGCAATTTAGAAGAATCCATTTCCGCATGATTAGAAAATGTCTTGAAATGTAAAAGCTGCTCACATTAAAAAAAAATAACCGCCAATGACAGGCACAGATATATTTTTGGGAGGTGGACTGGGAAATATAGATGCACCGGTCATGATTTTTACATTAATGAGGTGCTTATGTGTTTCTTTTACTGATGAGGAAGCCCTAGAAGTACTTCCAGAATAAAATCGCGTATGAAGAGTGTAAGTACAGGAAATTCCTAAATTAAAGTTTGATTTATTACCTGTTTTATGCTCTTCTTCTCAGAGTTGAGGAGAACTGGAAATAATTTGTTTCCCTTCAGTTTTGCAGCCCGAGAATCATGCCTGAGTGTCTATGTTCAAGTTGAATTTCAATTTCCATTATTCATTTTCCTTTTGGTGCTGGCATGTAAACATAATTTTGTTGCAAGTGATGTAATTGCTTAAGTAGTCTGGAACTCCTGAGGGGTGTGCATTTCAAACAGAAAAGGTTACGAAGAATGCCTTGTTCACGTGACCACAGATGTTGATTCTGGATGTCTCTTCCATGTCTTGCTTTTCATTAATCTGTTGAAAGTCTAGATATATATGCAAAGAAAACTAAGCAAAACTTAGTGTGTAAATACTGTGTGAGACACCCTTAGCTTAATACATTATTTATTAATTTTTTTTTTAAAGATATTTTATTTTTATTTATTCATTTATCCCTCCCTTGCTGCTTGTGCTCGCTGGGTCAGCCAACCACGCCGTGCGGGTGGGCCTGCCCTCACCAGGAGGCCCCGGGAACCGAACCCGGGGCCTCCCATAAACGGGAGCCCTACTGATTGAGCCACAGCCGCTTCCCGATACTTTATATATCTTAATTCACCCCCATCATTATCCTTCGATTTAGGGTAGAATACAATATGCTTAATAATATAAAAATTCTAAATACTTAGTGGTAAAAATTAATACATAAATAAAACAATTAAAAATAAATAACAATTTATCGTTTACTAAACTATACATCAGTAAATCTGCTTACCAGGTGATATAGCTTGAGGCACAAATTACAGTGTCATAATTTCCAAGGAATTTGTTGCATTTTAGAAATTGTCGGGATTTCTTTTTTTTCTTAACAAACTTTTTATTTTGAAATAATTTCAAACTTCCAGGACAGTAGCAAAAATAATAAAAAAAACCATACAGAGAACGCCAACATACCCTCTCCCCACCAGATGCTCAGCTCTGCCAGTCCTTAACATTTGCCACATTGTTGGTTCTATCTATCCATCTACCCATCTAGCATCTATCAGATCTTTTTAAAAAATATGGCTGCTGCCATCAAAATGATGCCAGAATTTGAGAGAGGAATCCGCATTACTCTTCTGGGGACTTCCCGTTAAAATGCTCGTCCTGGAGCACCTGGGACCCAGAGCTATGTTTCAGGCACAGGGCAATTGTCTTTGCTGCCTGCACATCCTCGCCAGGGACATACCTGCATCCCAGCACTCCTTCCGTGGCCTTGACCGAGGCATCCTGAAAAGCCTGCTCCAGGCCCCTCCGAGGCTGGGTGGCTGCCGCTCCTGCTCGGCCACCAGCACAGGTCCTTTCAGGAGCCGTCAGGGGCACCCTACATCACTACAAAATCTATTCTTCTTGTTTTTTTTAATATATTAAAAAAAAAAAATTTTAAAGATACTTAGATTACATAAATGTTACATAAAAAAATATAGGGGATTCCCATATGCGCCGCTCCCCAAAATCTCTTCTTAACAGTTTTTTAAAAATCCCAGATGCAAATAAGAATCACATACTGCATTTGGTTCTGACTTTGTAATTTCCTTTTATCTAGAGTAGTCGGCCTGCCTTTAGTTTTTCTTTTACGACGTTGAATTTCTTGAAGAGTCTGGGCCAGTTGTATTATAATTATATAAAACCATGATCTGGTTTTGTCTGATGGTTCCTCATGATTTGACACAGATTAGACATTTTGAATACTGCCTAAGTGATGTTGTGTCCTTTTCATTGAATTATATCAGGGCATCAATGGTCAAGTTGTGTCTTTGCTGGTTTTGCTGAGTTTGATTGATTTTGTTTTTTTTAAAGATTTATTTTATTTATTTATCTCTCTCCACCCCCTAGTTTGCACTTGCTGTGTCTGTTGTCATCTTTGTTTCTTTAGGAGACACTGGGAGCTGAACTCGGGACCTCCAATATGGGGGGACGCACGTAATTGTGTGAGCCACTTCCATTCCCTGCTTTGTTGTATGTCTCATTATGTTTTTTCTTCTTGTGTCTCTTGTTGAGTCATCTTATTGCATCAGCTTGCCACGCCTGCCTGTCGAGCCAGCTCACTGTCTTGCTCGTCTTCTTTAGGAGGCACCAGGAACCTCTGCTCCCTGCTTTGTTGTGTCTCTTCTTAAGTTTTTTTCCTTCTGTCTCTTGTTGTGTCGTCATCTTGTGTCAGCTTGCCATGCCCGCCCATCACACCAGCTCTCTGTCTTCTTTAGGAGGCACTGGGAACCGAACCACGGACCTCACATGTGGTAGGCAGGAACTCAGTTGCTGAGCCACATCTGCTTCCCATATTACTATGTGTTACTCAATGTCTTGCTTCAGCCGGAATTTGTACCATTTAAGGTTTCAAAGACTAACATTTCAGGCAAAATTAGCATCGAATGGCATTACACTGCTAGGTCAAGTTGTCCTGGACAAAAGGAAAATTGTATTTTGATAAACAGTGTGGCTTACTCTGTTGCTTCAAGACGTATGTCTGGTGAAAGTTTTATGACATCAGAAAGACACCCACCAACTACAGGGGGAGTTTTTTACATCAACATAGAAGAAGATAAAGCCCCAACACTTAGTGGTGCCATTTGGGAAGAAAGACATTTTTTGAAAATTCATAGTAACATAGAAATTTCTCTTTAAATGTGACAAAAATACTTCCTTAGTATTTTCTGTGTGCATGTGTGTAAGCATTGTTCTGTTGTATGCCTGTATGTGTGTGTGTGGTTGGTTCATTATAGATGGTGTGTGTCCCTGTGTGTGTATGTGCTTTGCTTCAGTGTAGGTGTATACCTGTATGTGTGTGTGCTTTGGTCCCTTGTATCCCTTGTAGATGGCGTGTGTGTGTGTGTGTGTGTGATCACGGCTCCATTGTAGATGACGTGTGTACCTCTTTGTGTGTGTGTGTGTGTGTATGTGGGTGAGCACGTCTCCATTGTAGATGGCGTGTGTACTGTGTGTGTGAGCATTTCTCCACTGGAGGTGAGATGTGTCCCTATGTCTGTGTGCATGTGTGTGTGCATGTGTGTTCTGCTCCGTGGTAGACGGTGTGTGTGCAGCCTACATGCTTCGCTCCATTACAAGGTGCTGGAGGAAATAAGTTCCTTGGCTTCTGGATGATGGTCGTCTTCATCTACCTTTTAAAAGTAACTCACTTTTCTTCATATTCCTTTCAAATACACGGTCATTGAAGATGGTTGCCATCAAAAAAAGACTGGATTTATATTGAAAAATGTTCTTCCTTTACTGTTGTTTGAAGGAACAGTTCTTTATATTTGCTTGTCCCTGATGCAACACAAAGATATTTCTCCCCTGATGTGCACACTTCGCATGCTGAGCCTGAATTTAATGAAATGATTTAGTGAGCTTTCATGAAACAAAAATCTGAGGTCTAAACTCATGCTTAGAAGTAAAGTAAAACAGATCTGGGAAAAATTACCAAGAGCTGCTTGTGTGGTTCCCATTACAGTCTCTTCTGAGCCTGGCGGGGTGGGGGGAAGGGGGTGGTGGTGGGAAGACCATGGGTTGGATGATGTATTACAAAAATGTGGCCTTGTTTGTGCTTGATGATGATGATAGCAGTGTGATTTAGTGCATGTTGTGAGCTCTGTTATAAATGTTAGAGCGTCTGGTACAGCCGAGGAGTTCCTTTAGTTTACCTTTTAATAAGGCCTAAAAAGCACTGGAACCTTTTGCTACATTAGTAAAATATCAAGAAGAATAATTACAGTGTGTAAAAATAGCAAGAGAATAGAACAGTAGGTCAAGTAGTTAAAATTCATTTTGCCATACAGTACTTGTGATCTTCCTTTTCTTCCCCAGTCCCTGGTGGTTTTGCTTCCCAGATTTCCATGTGTTAGTGAGGATGGGTGCTGTGATGCTGCAGTAACAAACAACCTCAGTGCTTTAAAACAAAGGTGGTTTCTTGCTCAGGCCACGTCCCTGTGAGCGACTCAGCTCGTCATCATCTTGGGGACCATGGCTGATGGAGATAGAGGAGGAATGACAATCCACAATCTGGCTCCCTGAAATGTCCCATTTCTCACCTTTCTTTGGTGAAAACAATTCACATGGCCACACGTGAGTTCAGCTGGGCGTGCGCATGGGTGTGTTTAATCCTTCTTCAGGGAGGGCCCCCCAATCTTGGCAAGCAATGTTATAACCTACCACACCAGGTATCCGAACCTAACATGTTGTGGTGCTTTACAGACCTGACTTAATCATGGTCAGAGCACACCTATTAATCCCAGAGTAGTAAGAAATAGACTATATTTAAGGTATGTTGATAAGCCAAACATAATAATTTAAACCATAAAGTCACTCTCAATTTCTGCATATCTTCCCCCTGGGCATAACCAAATACTTAGAATTCTTTGAAAATATCTTAGACTCTAAATCCTAAACATTTCCTGCCTGATTTCTTGTAAGAGTCTTTCAAGGAGAAAGGAAGGGAGGGAGGGAGGGAGGGAAGGAGGAAGGGACAATTGATCTTTTTTTAATATATAAGTAATAGATTGTTGTTGTATTTCAAAAATACAGAAAAGTATAAGTAAGTATAGGTTAGTATAGGGAATGAAGAAAGATGGCTGGGACCTGGCAGAGAACATGGCTGCAAGACCCCACCCGGAAACCTCCTGAGGGGAAGGCTGCTACTAAAGAACAAGGCCAGAAAGACCCCACCTAGCCTCTGGCCATGAGGTCCCATTTAGAACTCTTTCGGGAGTGGAGGGGAAGCCCTGGATACCTCCAAACAACAGGCCTCCCCATTGGCCCCCTGAGTGCTGTCAGGTGGGACAAGCAATCAGAACAGCAAACAGCTGGGGCCCCTCCCCAACATTAGGAAGGGGAGAAGGAGAGGTTTGAAGGCCTAACGTGGTGCCCCACATGCATGTCTCACCCTGTAGCATGCTTGCAACCACATACGGAAGTGCATTATGTTTTTCTTTTCTTGTTCCTTAATAAGCTCTTTACTCCCTTGCCTACCCTATGGCATGTTCTTAAATTCTTTTTTTTTTTTTTTTTTAAGATTTATTTTTATTTATTTATTCCCCCCTTGCTGCTTGTGCTTGCTGTGTCTATCTGCTTTGCGTTTTTTGTGTGTCTGCTTGTCTCCTTCTGTTTCGTCATCTTGCTATGCAAGCTCGCCGCGCCACGCGGGCCGGCTCGCCTTCAACCGGAGGCCCCGGGAATCGAACCTGGGGCCTCCCACATGGTAAACAGGAACCCAACCTATTGAGCCACAGCCGCTTCCCTTAAATTCTTTTATGTGACATCCCAGAACGCAGAATGTTCTGCTAACAATTCCACCTCTGTGACGTGGAGAATTTCAGTTCATGGGACAAACACATACAGCATAGATATCTCATTTTTAAATAGAATTTGTAGCCTTTGATTAGTGAAAAGGTTGAGATGTCACCCCCTCCCTGCGATGTTTAGAGTCCTGTGTATTCATGCTCTGGAGTTTCATCTATTCATTTCAGTGCAGGGCCTTTTTGAGTGCAAGGGACAGGAACCCCATTCCAGGGGGCTTTGGCAAAAAAAAAAAAAAAAAAAAAAGCATTGGCTGAAGTGAGCGAGGGCAGAGAGGTGTGGCTGACTTCTGGGCCTCCTGGAAACAGGGATCCTCAGGCCACCGGTTGTCACAGAGACGCTCCACAACCATCTCTGCTTCTCTCTTGAGGCTGGCTTCATTCCCCCCATGAGAAGCTGCTGCTTCTGCAGCACGTTCCAGGCTGGCCACCAGGGAGGGAGTCTACAGCCCCAACGGACCTGGCTCCACCCAAAAGCCCACCTGCAGGACCAACCAGTGGTGGATGCCTTTGTTGGAGGCAGCTGGTTGGAATGCAGGCACACCCAGAGAAGAGTGCTTGTCCCAGGAGAAGGGAGGGCACGCAATGAAAAAAGGATTTCTTTTCATTTACACAAGCACAGAATTCATACTCTCCGGTCACAGGATTTTCAAATACTGTATAGAAAAGTAAAGTCCACCTCAGCCTTCTCCTGCAGGTACCTCCCCAGAAGTACTCACGACTGGTTCGTGGATATCCTTTTCAGTCATTTTCTGTGCATTTACATATATCTGTTTCTGTGGGGACACGCCCTCCAGCAATGACAAGGTTTAACTTTTTTTTGTGTGTGGTGGTAGGGGAATGAGGGGTTATCTGCTCACTAGGATGAATATCAAGAATTTTAATTCCAGGGTCAAAGGCCAAGGGTATTTAAAATTTAACAGGTGTTGCCAATTGCGCTCCAAATATCCTGGCACAAAGATTGTTTAAAGGTCTCTCGTACATGTACCTTCAGTAAGACTCGATTCTATCCAAGACTGCTTCAATTTTTGCCAGTCTGCAATGGTATTCCATTATACCTTTTGTTTCTCTGATTCCTTGTTGGGTTCTGCATCTTTTCCTGTTTCTATCGGCTTTGCATATTTCCTGTTCTATAAAGGGGAAATTTGTAGTCACTCCTTTTACATCGATCCCACTGAGTTGTTGTTCTTGGTTTTCTTACAGATTTTGAGAGTTCTTTATATCTTGAGCTTATTAGGCCCTTGGGAATTTTTTTGCAAAGTTTTCACTTAGTTATTTTACTTGTAATGTTTAAAAATATTTAAAAATTTAATAAGTAACCATCTATAGATCGTTTTTATTTGTGATTTCTTCTATTGCTTTCGTGCAAAGTAATTCCTTCCACGTCCTTCTAGGTCTGTCTGGTTTCATTTTCAACATGTGGCAGTTGACTCCATCTGGTCCTTCAGTGACTGAGCTCTAAATTTCTTGGTCGCAATTGGCTAGATTGACTAGGCCAGGGGTCAGCTAGCAGTGTCTGTGACGGGCCAGAGGCAGTGATCCAGGCTGTAAGTCCTCGGTCGCAATGACTCAAACCTGCTATTGCCGCACGAAAGGTGGCATAGACGTTGCATGCACCAGTGGGCCTGTCTGTGTTTAAATAAAACTTCATTTACAAAAACAGGCGGTGGGAGATAATTTTTTACCCCTGGACTAGACAATTGCCACATCTCCTAATCAGTCAGTTTATGTAGACACAGCAGAATCCTTTATTTAGAGATAACAACAAGGACATAGTATAATTATCATTGCAAAATCAAATCGACCACAATCAGTTAATAGCTACCTGTAAAATACTTTGTGGCACACACAGGGGCTACATATGATGTGCTTATAGAATTGTATTTAGGGCTTGTTTCCTTCTAGGCATCTGGACCTGAAATTATTTCATTTGTCAATAGACAAACAGATGATTTTGCAGAGGCCTTGTAAATGCCTCATGCTGGACATAGGAGATTCTATTTTGTACGTTGTGCTCAGAAAATGAAGCACTAATATAATTATTCTGCCAATGAGGGAACACTGGTAGCTTTGGGTAAATAGAATTAACTGTTCATCATTTTAAGGAAACAAACATCTGTGTTGAACAAAGTGAACATAGCAGGCCTGAGACTGCCATCCTGCTAAGGGCCTGCTCGTGAGGTTGCTCCTGGCTGGCACCTGGAAACTGGAACGAAAAAATGGTTTCCTGCTCTGATAGAAAACTTGCCCCAGATGTTAAGAGGGGCTCACTGTGCCTCGGTCTTTGTGCAGACAACGTGGTGTGTGCTGAAGCCCTGCTTTCCTTCTGGGAGCCTGAAACGCTGGGTGGTACTCAGAGGCCAACCCCAGTGAAAGCCCTGGGCGCCGGCCTCACACGTGTGGTCACACTTCTCGCTGGAGGAATGAAGGGCGTCCTGTGACTCAGTGGGGAGAGGGCTCTGGGCTCCTCCAGACTTCACCCATGCGCTTTTTCCCTTTGCCTCCTCTCACTGTAAGGAATGATAGCTGTGAGTCCACCTAGTGGATCGTTGAATGTGGGGGCGCTCTTGGAGACCCACCAAATCCAACCTTTTAATCAGTTCCATAAAGAATAGCAAAACAACCATAGATTTGATGAATTTCACTATGGATGTGTCCTCTTTTAAAATGTTTGATTTGTTCATTGGATGATTACCAAGGAGCTATAAAGCATGCAGCGTGTCTCCTGCCAGTATCTGTGCCGGACCATGGCCATCTCCAGTTGTCCTTGGCTTCTGAAGGAGCCCCAGATTGTCTCTGGGAGAGAGAGAGGCAGCATTTCTCAGAGGGTGCTCTGGGGACCTGCAGGCTGGGTGTCACCTGGAGTCCTGGTCACATGTGTGCGATGTTCCAGCTTCTGCAGCTCCTAGTTCCCTTCTGACACCTAATGGACATAAGATAAAATTTGTTGAATGAATTTATAAATTCCTGGGCCTTTGCTAATGTCTTGAAACAAATGGTCTCTGGGGCAAGGGCTGGGAATCTGCATTTAAACCTTCCATGGTACCCTACAGTCTGAGAGCCCTTCTATAAGGTCTCACATTTCAAGACAAAGTTGCAGTGAGTTTAGCCAATGGTAGGAGCAATTTTCAATGTATCCATTTTATGTACGGAGCAAAGAGGTTGGGGGATGGTTATGTCTGATGGTGGGAAGTGACTCAATGGAAAAAGTGACTCTTTTCAACTCAAATTTCTCTTCCTGGCTTGGCTGTTTCAATCATGTCATGATTTTGCCTTTAAAATATTCTGATGGTTACCGCGACCAAGATTTGTTACTAAAATTAACTTCAACCATCCATGTCAGTCTTATTTTACTCCTAATTACCCTCTTAGTAGTAATAACCTCAAGTTATTTAGCAAAAACAAAACAGAAAAAAACAATGTTCTCTTTTATTGGCTTTTTTTTTTTAAAGAAAGAAAATTCTGCAACCCCATCTGTGGTAGCACATGATTTAGGAGAGGGGAGAAAAGAATTGTGTGTCAATATATATATATTTTTTGCATGACTCTTTTAAAAATACTTTGCTCGGAGTACTGATTCAAGGGGAAACGATACTGTGTTCACATTTAGCATCACCTCTTGTAAATTAAATTGACTTGAAGTTGCTAAATTATTTAGTGACTCTATTATAAGATGCACATTTTCTTAAATATTTGCATATACATCTGTCCTCCTAATTGGACTCTCAGCTGTTTAAGGGTGGCTCATGTCTTACTTGTCTTCCTGGAGCTGTGCCCAGCACAGCGCCTGCCCCTTAAAGTGAGTCCTTGGAAGGCTCCATGTTTGTGTGGAAGCAGCAGCATCTTCATGAAAAACTCTGGCTCATCAGCATATTAATTACCTTTGGTTTAAAAGCCTGTTTCTTTTACTTAAAGATGAGGTGAACACTCTGATTCTTTATTTACATTTTTAGAACCCTGATGCTAGGGCATGACTGGGTATCTTTATGCAACCTGCATTTCCACAAGTACAGTAACTCCCCTGCATCCCTTTACCTGCATTAAATTTGGCTGTTTGTGTACGAGCTGATGAGGGCTGATTTTGAATGCTCCCACTTTTTTTTTCCCCTCTCAAGCATGGTCACTTCCTGGTACCCTGCAGGTTGGCATACCAAACTCTTCCTATTTTGGCTGCCCCCCCAACCTTGGAGATGCACCGTTCATGCCATTGTTACTGGATTTTGTCTAGGTTCTTGACTTATGCTGCAGAAATGAATTTCAGAGCACGTCAGGTGAGTGAGGCCAGCAATTTATTAAGGTAGGGAGGGAAGAGAAATGGGAGAAAATAACAGATCACGGGTCCCCGGTAGAGGGTAAGGGTCTGAAGAGTGATAAAGAGGGCTGATTTATAGACTACAGTTTCCCATTATAGATTATAAATGCCCAGGTTTTACTTGCATGTTGTTCCGTGCAGGGGGACACGACGAGAGCAGGGTGCAGAAGCCAAGGGGGACCAAAGAGTGAGAGAGATTTGACCTTTGCACTTGCTTTTTATTTATTTTTTTTAAGATTTTATTTATTTATTCATTTATCCCCCCCTTGCTGCTTGTGCTCGCTGGGTCAGCTAACCACGCCGCGCAGGTGGGCCTGCCTTCACCAGGAGGCTCCGGGAACCGAACCCGGGGCCTCCCATATGGTAAACGGGAGCCCTACTGATTGAGCCACAGCCGCTTCCTGCGCTTGCTTTTTAAACCATTAATTATTCCACCCTTTTGCTAATGGCATAGGAGGAGTCCCAGCTGTTTGCTGTTTTGATTGATTACCCCTCCCATCAATCCCTCGGGTGGGCCCAGTGATAATGTTCCTGGAGAATATCCAGGGCTTCTCCTGGCTTCTGGCGGAAACTTTGTTCTGGATGGGAGAAATCTCACGAGGGTCTTCTAGCAGCCATCTTGGGGGTATTGATATCCACGTGGATGTCTTGCCAGGTTCCAGATCTGTCCATTGATTCCCTATGTGGAGCCTGCTTCACCATTATTTGGAGAAGGGGAAGCAACGAGGGTCTCTTACTTAAAAGCTATGCCAGGTGAAGATTGCATGGACATAAATGAAGGCAACACTAAAAACCCGGAAAGCCCAGCATAGGATCCTTAGAGTCATCGCCACTGATTTGGGCAGTGGGAACGCTGAAGTGCAGCTCTAGAAGGCACGCAGCCAGCTGCAGATGCTTCTGTCCAGGACAGAGGGACGCTATCAGTCTTCTCCTTGGTGAATTCTTCAAGTGAGGCCATAACATATCTTCATAAGTCAAGTTAGAAATTCCGTTTAACTTTCTGCAAATCTTCTGGCCCGTCCCTCACACAATAACCATCAGCAAGTCTGTCTTCCAGACAATGAAATACGTTATTCTTTTGACACAATTTCAGTTCAAGTAAGTTGAAAGAAGTGCAACTTATTGTGTGTGTGTGTGTGTGTGTGTTTCTGGAGGGTATTATTTTTTTCTGCTCTACATTTTTCTGTTTATGGAGGTATAATTTACATACTGTACAATTCACTCCTCTTAAGTTCAGGGGCCCTCACACTATAGCTCATGGGCTAAATTTGGCCTGCCAGTTTTTTGTTTTTAAATGAAGTCTTCTTGGAACTTTATTTCACTTCCAATTTCTTTATGGATTGCCTGTGGCTGCTTCATGCTACAATGGCTGAGCACGAAAAATAGCAACAGAATCTGTACAGCCGGCAAAGTCGAACATATTTATCTGGCCATTTACAGAATGTCTGCCGATCCCCCACTATGGTTCTGTGCATTTTGACCAATTTAATCAGTCACTTTTACAACAATGTAAAATATTTCCATTGCCCTTAAAAATCGAGGGAACTACAATTTGAGGTAAGAAATGATTTAAGAAAATAATAATTTTCGCCTATATTTAACACCAGCTTTGGGTTTGGACCTTTCACACCTTCGCCTGTTCACGCGCCATTGGGCGTTTGGTGGTGGCCTTCCCAGCAGCTGTTTCCGGGTCTCTGCGCCTCAGAAGCCTCATTTCCGGTTGGGGAATTGCCCCGTCCGCCATTTTCCCCTGGGATGCATGGGTGCGAGGGTTTCCCGCCCAAGCGCCGCTTGACCCCGCGGGTCACAAGGATGCCCCCAGGAATTGGCACGAGGGACTGTTTGGTCGGCTTCTGGGGCAGGAGAGCCGTGCTCTTCTCCGGTGCTTCCGGAAGAGACTCCTCACTGGCGGGCGTGCAGGAGGAAGCAGGTAGGTGGCGGCCATCGGCCATCGGGCTTGGAGGTGGAACCCGGCGACTGCACGGAGCTGAGCAGTGGAGAGAGAAGCCACGTCCTGCTCATTTCTTTTTAAGATTTCGAGCATTACACCTTGCTGTGCCACAGCTCCGTTACAACAACCAGTAAATTCCCTTGGGTGTGTAAGTTGGTGGAGTTTGGGTTTTTGTCATTTGCAACTAAACAAGCCCTAATTGGTGCATGTTATATAGTACTCAGGACACATAGAAACACCTAGTACATTTATGCTAGGGTTGAAGATTTCATAATACTATTTAGCTCTCTGGGAACAGAACCTGCCTTGTGATTTCTGAGTCTCTTAATCAAAATTTTCACACATTCTTTCCTTCACCTAGTTTTATTGGGTACTTGCTAAAGGGCAGGAAACACCATAGTGACCTTGCTTTGAAAAGATACGCATTGCAGTGGCACGTACAGCCAAGAAGCAAACATGCATTATGCCCAGTAGCCATAGAGGCTATAAACAAAGGGGAGGATGAGGTGGTAGGGTATTTTAGACAGAAGGTCAGAGAAGGTCTCGTTGAGAAGGCACCATTTGAACAGATACCTGAATGAAGGGAGGGCATGGGCCACGCTGCTCAGGGCGGGAGAGTGTGCCAGGCCAAGGGAATAGCGAGGGCTCAGCCCCCCTATAGTGGTGTGCTGGTTTGTCCAAGGAATCGGCCAGTGTGGCTGGCCTGGGTGAATGGTGGGGTAGGAAGCAGTGGGAGATGATGAGAGACACAGTAAGAGAAGGTGTTCATGGCTAACAGCTCACTGTGTTCCCATGGGTAGTAAAACGTGCACTTGAAAATGAGTGTTTGGAAAAGAAAATCTCAACCCAAGAGCAGGCAGTACCTAATGGTTTAAGATGGACTGGCAAGCTAGGGGAGCTCTCTTTGGGAAGCAGGGCCCTTTGGTTATATATATTGATCAGATTGATAGGTGAGGGCAGCTTGGCATGGGCTTCCCAGGTGTGTGCGGGGCACTGGTGCCTGTGGGTTGGAAGGTCGAGGGTGTCTCTTCCTGTCTCCTGCAGCCATGCTGTTGATGATGGGAGGGAGCACGTGGGCTTCCTATAGCCCCAACTTTCCAGAACTGTCTGACTCCTAAGCAGTCACATATCTGGTCTTGCCACAGAAGTGCCAGTTGCCGGCTTTAATGTTTTCTTAACAGATGCCACACGAAAGGCACTGCAGAATTTTAGGCCCTGTTTCATTGTAAACATGGCAAAACACACTGACAGTAAATTCTGCTGCCTTGTGCGTAAAACATGTCAGGAAGTGTGGCTTGCAAGGCAGCTCTAAACCTGATGGTTGGTTGCTCTGGGGGAATGCCTTGGGATGAAGTCCAAATGGGATAAGGAACATTTTGGAAGCCCTAAGGGTTGCTCACAAATCTTATATGTTGGTTATTCTTTGCTTGAAACGTACTTAACAAAGACTCCTATTGCAAATTCTTGATTGTATGTGTGTTTGTGGAGTGCCTTCACTTGACAAGGGTCAGAGAAAAAGACACCACCTCCAACCTCAGGGAGCTCCCATCTAGTTGGGGGAGGCAGATAAAATAAGCCCATGGTCTCTGGTTGGTGTTGGAAAAGAAGTAGACAGTGTGAACAGGACATGTTCCTTAGCCTGCTTTGGGAGAGGGGTGGGGAGAATGGGATGAGGTCATTAAAAACTCACAGCGGAGGGATGGTTGGAATGGAGGTGCTTGTTGAGAGAGAATTCACATGCCTTGGGATTCACTGTTTTGAAGTGTACCCTTCAGTGGGGTTTGGTAGATTCACAAGGTTGTATAGTCATCATCACTATCCTAATTCTAGAACATTTTGATCACCCCCAAAAGAAACCCTGTACCCAGCAGCACTCACTTCCCAATCTACCTCTCTCCCCAGCCCCTGGCAACCACTAACCTGCTTTCTGTCTCTATGATTTGCCTTTTCTGTACATTTCATGTAAAGAGAATTGTACCAGATTAGGTCTTTTGTGTCTGGGTTTTTTTCACTGAGCAGAATGTTCATCTCTGAGGTTCAACCCTGTTGCATCTTTGTTCCTTTTTATTGCTAACTAGTGTCCTAGTCTACCAACACACCACATTTTGTTTATCCACTGATCAGGTGAAGGGCATTTCGATTGTGTCCACTTTAGGACCATTATTTATAATGATTCTGTACACATTCAAGTACAAGTCTTGGTGTGGACATAAGTGTTCTGTTCTCTTGGGTAGATACCGAGAGGTGGAATGGCTGGGCTGAATGGGGTTTTGAAATTGAGTGGGATTGGGCATTTACTGAAAGGGAAATATCTGGGCTAAAACCCTCAGGAGATTGTTGAACAGCAGGATCATGCTGTTGGATAAAGGGGATGGCCAGAAGAAGGGACACAGGCAAGGTGTGACCACTGGGTGGGCAGTAGAGTTCAAAGTCTCCTGCATGGCGTGCACAGAAATGTGGGATTTATCCTGAAGTCACAGTGGACAGTTGCAATCGGGAATGATACTGGTTCTGCATTGCAGGAAGAGCACGTCACAGTGTAGCTATCAGGAGAATCAGATGGCAACAGATTGGAAACTGTTGAAGTTGTTGAGATGTGAATTCAGCTGCTGGCCAAGGACTGGAGGCATTCAGTAGTTATTAGGGGCAAAATGGTGACCCCTGGATGGGGTGGGGGCAGAAAGGTGGAGGAGAGCAAACCCCAGTGATGCCCAAGGTTTAAGGCGTGAATGACAGAGGAACAGGTGGCCTTGCTCACCAAGACGAGAGGTACTGGCAGGGAGGTGAGCTGTGGGCGTTTGTTTCCAGCAGGTCACCTTTGAGGTGTTTTGGCACATCTGAAATCGAGAGCTTGCAGCAAGAGCTGGTCTAGCGCTGTAGACTGATGCCATCTGGGGGAACGGCTCTGGTTCCCAGGGGGTGTGACCGACTTGCCAAGAAAAGAGGACCGTGGGGTCCTGGGGGGAGGGTGGCCGATCACACTGTTCCAGGTAGGAGGAGGGAAGGAGGCAGGGAGAGCTGGGAGAGGAGGAAATCCAGGAGAGTGGGGCACAGGAGGGAAAGAAGGGAGAGCTACTGGAAGATCATTTAAGGCGGGTCTGAAGTGTGAGCCTTGGGTGTATAACAACTATTGGTGATATGAGTGCTCGTGGTGTTTGTGTGTGGTCAGGAGTAGCTAGATGGCCAGCTCAGGAGGGAGGGCAGGTACGGAAAGATCCACGTGGTTTAGGACTGTTTAGATTTGCACATAGTTGATGAATAATCTTAATTGTTGTCCACCTGTCTGTCCCTTTGTGTGTGTTCACGAGCATTATACACACACACACACACACACACACACAGCCTTGGCTCATTATTTTAATTTTATCACCCAGAAAAAGGGCTATGCAATTTTGGACAGAGAAGTCAGATAATGTCTGCATAGCAGTTGTGATGTTGTGATATTATAGTAGAAAACTTAGAGCAGTGACGCAGTTCCTTCTGGGGTATGCAGACACTGGATAACAGAGTGTCTGGAACATTCTCTGTGAAATCCACGTGTGAGCAGGGCGAGCTTCCCCCTTCACAGTTAAGAGCTTTTTGCCTACATGGTGGTTAGCTGTCTTGCTGGCTGTCCTTCCACACATATCTGAGCTGTTTGCCTTTCCCGTGTAACACTCTCTGCTCTCGTCTGCCAGTGTTCCCATCTGGTTTGGGGACCCACCCCTCACATTGGGTGGGGGTGATCCAGAGGAAGAGTGCAGAGACCCACATACCATATGTTTTACTCTTTATGAGCTGTGCCTCAAGCCCAAAATCTTAAATAAAATATATTCTTCCTGCGCTCCCTTCAAGGCTATGACCTGGAAAGCCAGGTTTGCACCCTTGGTCTCCTGATTTGGCAGGAGGCAATGCAGGGAAAAGCAGCCCAGAGCGCTCTCGACCCCCGACCCCCTACCGCCAGCTCCTCATGCCCCTGAGAGGTTTGGTTTCTTCGTGCCCTGTGCACATGCCTGCTCATCCACACCCCACTCAGTGTGACCCCCCGTCTACCCCACAGTTGTGCAGGGCTGTGGTGCACCCTGGAAAGGACACAGCTGGGGACCAGGCGTGAGCAGAGTGCGCAGCAGGCTGGGGGCCTTTGCTACAAGGAGTTCTGGGGTGCACAGCCCTGGGGCATGGTCCAGAGGGGCCGAGGGCTGCAGGTGGTCCCTGCCGCTTGGCCTCTGCACTCCTCCCCCTGTGGGCAGGGACAGGGACTGGCTGGATGGGGCTTAGAGCAGGGGCCGGTGGGACAGGAGCTGGGGTCGAAACGGTGACGGGTATCTCTGCACTACAGGTGGCACTGCTCGAAGCTTCCCAGGAAACCCTGACATCTCTCTGTGTGCCTAGTTTTTTACTTTTAGTTCACTTCTTAGAACTAAGATGCCAAACCTGACTATTTCTTGAAAATTGTTTTATCCAAGAGTTTATTCATTGAGCAAAGAATGACGTAGCTATTACCAGTTGGAAAGTCGTAGGTCACTGTGGTAGGGGGCAATCCTGGCTGGGCCTTCCGCCTTTTCCGGGGACCAGGTGTGCCGGCCTGGTGGGATAAAACCCAGTCCTACAGAGACACTCCTTTCACCATTGTCCTAGAATGTGGAAACAGTCACTGGGGACACGCTGGCTCTGGTGGGCGTGTTTAGGACCTCCAGCTCACCAGGTGGTCTCTCTGCCCCTGGAGGGGAAGGAAGGGGTTCCTCCACTGCGGCACATGAACATAAGACAGGGGTGCTGCCTGTAGAACGTAGCCCTGCCCCTGCCACTGGTTGGGACCCGCTGGCTGCGGGGACCGCCGCCCCGAGCGAAGCTGTCCTTGCTGGCTCTTCTCTGTGTGAGTGCAACATCTTTCCACCAGAGCCTGTGTGCGTCGTGCTTTTGCTGACGACCCTGACGCCTGCATGGAGTGCCTGACATCTCTTGGGGTGTCTCTCATCGTGACCCACAGTGACCCTAACATCCAGCCACCCTACAGCCTCACCCAGGCTGATTCGCAGGTTCCGTGGACTCACCACGAATGGATCACCTGTGGTTCCCTGGAAGTCAGTGAAGAGGCTTCTTAGGGAAGATTGCTGACTTGGAGGTATTTCAGCCTGTGCTGGCGGTGCCTGAAGGCCTGTTTGCTTTTCTCGAAGCAGACTGCTCTGAGTTTAATGACACCACACTTGCCCCATTTTACTGTAAGGATAGGGAGATTGTTTTGCAACCTGTTTGTTTAGGGCAGAGGTGAAAGACTCCTGTCCTTCTCATTTCTGCAAAATCGTCCGTTTCTTTTCCCTTCTGCAGGGCTGGTGAAACCCAGCAAATTTAAGACTGTTTCAAGAGGCCAACCTCGTGGCAAACATTTGACGGGTCAGAGAAGTGATGAAAATGCTTGGAAGGAAAGGTTCTTCGCTAATTTAATGTCATTTGGCAGTGACTGTCACTTAAGACTTCTTACACACGTAGGGCAGGACGAGGTGCCTAGAGATGAGCCAGATGACGGCCCTAACTCAGTACTGGTCTCTGGATCCAGAGCTCTTTTCCCCTTTGTTCTGGTGGTTTATGAGAGAACTGTCATTTGGAAAGTCAAGAAAATAAGATTTCCAGTGAATTTTTCAAAATCTTGATATAGTACAGAATAACAGGTTTCATGCTTTTCATCACATTTTTGGGTGGTCATTTCTTTTTTTCTTTTATCATTTCTGATGCCTTTGCCCAGTACAGTGATGGGACTTTCAGTGGAGTGAAATAGTTTCTCTTGTGTTAGATTTTGGGAGTGAGTTCCATTAAGTTAAAGTTATACCACAGATTCTGTGTAGCAACAGCTGTGTGGATGGAAAATTCTAGAGTCTTTTTTGTTGCAGTGTTTTCATTTTTGTATGTATAAGGCAGTGTGTGCTTAATTGAACTCAGCTGTTTGAAAATTCAGAGAAAGTATGAGATAATACCTGTCTTTGTCTTCTAAGCAATTTTAAGAAATAGCAGAAAAGATGTGCATGGTTTAAAAGTGTTTATTGAGTAGCAGGTATAGCTCAGTGGTTTGAGTGCCTGCTTCCCATGTACGAGGTTACAGGTTCAACCCCCAGCACCTCACATACACAAAAAGTGTTCATTCTATATGCGTGTTATGACCAATACTATGCCAAGCAACCTGGGACGTTTTAAAATGTGAGTGTTTACATTCTGATATATATAGTAAGACACGTATGCATGAACTAATTTGAGAATTTCTTTTTTAATGTAGAGAAAATGAAAGAACTTTGTAGGACAGTTTCATTCTTTATGGAAGTGGTAAATTTTGAGCTGTACATTTGAGGATTGATAGAGTTGCTATTTTTTTAGGTTATTGAATATTGTGCTTACAGAATTGTGTATGTATGGCATATGTATATAACACAAGTGTACAGCTCGCTAACTCAATTCCATTCCTGGGTGTACACCCAAAGAGAGTGAAAACGGGGTCACAAACAGCTATTTGTACTCCACTGTTTTTCGCATCATTATTCGCAATAGTCAAAAAGTGGAGACAGCCCATGTGGCTATCAGCAGCTGAATGGATCAGCAAACTGTGGTAAACACATGGTGGAATATCATTCGGCCACAAGAAAGAATGACGTTCTGAGAAACTCTGCACTATGGAAGAACCTTGGAAATATACTCAGTGCAGTAAGCAAGGCACACAGAGACGAGAATTGCATGATATCGATTCTGAGAGAGGACCAGGCATAACAGATTCGCAGAGATAAAAAGCACATTAGAGACCTCCTGGTGCTTACCACAGCTGTGTTCTTGCACTGACTGTATGGAAAAGGAGGCAGAGGGAGCCTACCCTAGATACACCTCAGCCCAGGCCAGGTGCCTCGTCGGAATTGTGAGGGGGGACGTGGAAAAAAGAAAAAAAAAGCAGATTAGAGGGAATGGAGGTGGCTCAAGCAGTTGGGCCCCAGCCTTCCTCTTGGGAGGTCCCGGATGTGGTTCCTGGTGCCTCCTAAAGAAACGGCTGAGGGCGTCATCCCAGGGGTGGGGGGAGGGGGAGAAGGCAGACTAGAGGTTACTGGGACGGGGAGGAGCAGGGAAAGGGCAGGGCTTTTTTTTTTTTTTTTTTTTTTAAAGCCTCTAAAGGTAATATTTGCTGCAGTCAGGGCTGAGAAACAGCAATATCATTTATTTCCAACTACTCCTGAGGAATTTCATTTTACCTTTTTTTTCTTTAAGGTTAGGGTATGAACCCTGATGGCTGTTCTTCCCCATAACCACCTGCTTCTGGTGTCTGTGTAACCCTAGCACCCCATGTTAAATGAAGAACACTCAGACTAAGAAAGTACTCAGGCCCCAACTGTTTATAAAATTGTAGAGTTAGTGATTTCTAAAAACAGAATCAGCCCATTTACGCTTTTTTTCTCCCTGCATTGATTCTGCCATTTTACATCAATAGTAGTACACTCCAGAAATATGTTTTTCATCTCTTTTCTGTCCTATCACTAGAATGGAAGCTCCCTCAGGGAAGCAAGTAGAAAAAAAGAATGCACAGCTTGCTGACTTTTTACAACTGCATCACCTGTGTGATCAGCACCCAGAGGAAGGAAACAGCCTTTCCAATAGCCTGGCAGCAGCGCTCCCTCTCCTTCCATCACTACCCGCACCTCTTTGAGCAGCGTGAATCCGTGGTACCAGTTTGGTACTTCCCGTGCCTGAACCCATACTGTGTGCATTCTTTTGTGACTGGCTGCTTTTGCCCATGATTTTTGTGAGATGTGTCATTCTTGCGTGTCATTCTCACATGTAGTTGCAGGTAGTTTATGTTCTTGCTGTGTAGTGTTCCTAATCTCTCCATGCCATTGTTGTTGAGGTGTTTCAGTTTTAGGCTACTCTGTATAATGCTGCTATGGATACCCAAGTGGTGCATGTCTTTTGGTGATCATATGCACACTTTTTTTTGTAGGGTATATACCCAGGAGTGGGATCGATGAGTTTTAGTACATCCCTGTAGATGGTTTTCCCAAGTACACGTACCAGTTTTCGCTCCCACCAGCTGCTCTGTGTTCTCACCATGGACAGAGTTGGCTGGGTGCTGAGTCAGAGAGTCATGCTGAAAGCAAGGAAACAGTTCTCCAGTTTCGGCCTAGAAACTGAATTCTGAGGATCAGGTGGAGCAGATGGTCAGGTCTGTGTCCTGACCTGAACATCTGATCCTTGGGAGGAGGGATGGGGTAGGGGCCCATTGCAGCTTGCTTGCCTGGCAGTGGACTTTGGACTTGCTCCCTAAGCAGAAGATGACTGTGTGCTTATAGATAGCTGACCTGCTTTCTGGGCATTCCCCCAGGGCCTTACGAGGCTTGGTTGCCTTCCAGTTACTTCCTTTATGAAGTGGGCATGATTTCAGGCTAGGCAGCTCTTTGTTCATGCTGCTGCCTGGTTTCACCCCACAGTTATGTGCTGGTGGCCTTGGGTGTAGAACAGACAAAACCATCCTTCTCCGAATGTTGATGGGCTTCAGTTGAAGAATATGGGTGGGTCTTCATGGTGGTTCTTGCTTGTCTCACTTGTTAGATTAGGTCTCTCTCCCTAGCTGTTTTTTTGTTTTTTCAACAAATCAATTTTGTTGATACATATTAATAAAGCATAAATCCATCCAAAGCATACAATCAGTGCTATTCAGTGTAATCACATTTTTGTGCATTTATCACTTCAGTCATTTTTAGAGCACTTTCACTATTCCAATGATAATAAACAAACAAAACTCATCTCTCATTCTCTTTATGCTTCACGCGCTGTACATAGCTGCTATTCTTTTTCCTTCTCTCTAGTATATTTATATTTATATTTTGTAGAAACAGTCTTATATTTGCAATATTCCCCATATTCATATTTCATTTGAGGTTTTACTATCTTATACAGTCCCATGTTACAGTTTTTAGCTTTCCTTCTAGTAATATACATGACCTTATACTTTCCTTTTCAACCACTGTCATATGGGTATATAATAACTCTTCTTAGCTGTTTTAAAAAACTGCTTGACGAAAGCATTTCCATCATCCCAGATAGGATTGTGGTGATGGTAGCCAAAACATTGTGAACATAATTAACAGCACTGAATTCTAATTTTGAATGTTTGTTTATTTATTTATTTTTTAATTTATTGAAGCATATCACTCATACATGAACATACATAAACAATAAGTGTATAGCAATAGCTGTGAACTTAGAAAACAAACATACAGAACATCATACCTCACCCTACCACCAATACCTTGCATTACTGTTAAACATTTTTAACTAATGATTAAAGAGCATCCTCAAAATATTACTACTAACAAAAGTATTTTCCCCCAACCCACCCTATTATTATTTTTGTATCATTTATACATGAATATACATAAACAATAAGTGTATAGTAAAAGTTGTGAACTTAGAAAGGAAACATTCATAACATCATACAGGGATCCCATACATCAATCCTCCACCAACACCTTGCACTGTCGTGAGACATTTGTTACAAATTATGAAAGAATATTGTCAAAATCTTACTACTGATATAGTTCTTATCTTAGATTTGGTGTATTTTTCCCCCAACCCACCCTATTATTATTTTTTAAATATATTTTTATGACAGAAGTTATAATAAAGAACAATCATGCACATGTGCAGAATTCCCACATAACACCCCTCTATCAACACATCACATTGTGGTGAAACATTTGTTACAGATTATGGGATAATATCATCTGATTATTATGAGGTCCATAGCGTACATTTGGCACACATTTTCCATACTCTCCCATTATCAACGCAGTACATCTTTGACATAGATGCAAGAATATTACATTCTTACTGTTAACCACAGTCCATAGGTTACTCCAGTTGTATTTTTCCCTTGCTTCTCCACATTCCCACCACCCTGCAATAGTGCTGTACATCTACTCCAGCTCACAAAGGACACTCTTGTATCTGTACCATCAACCACAATTCTCACCCACCTCAGGGTTTACTGTGCTATTCAGCCCCTAGATTATTCTCTAGCTTTCTGTCAATTGGCATTTACATCTCCAGACTACCATTTTCAGCCACAATCCCATTTATAAACCAGCTGCTGCTCACTATAATGTGTTACCATCAACTCTGTACATTTCCACACTTTTACAGTAAGGCTAATTAAAACTTATACATACATTAAGCATCAGTAGTCCATCTCAGTCCTCCTCTTATCTCCTTTAAGAATCCACCACCTACCACCAGGTCTTTTTTTATTTTTTTTTTTTTTTTATGATTTTATTTTTTATTCATTAAATCACCCCCCCCCCCGCCGCCTGTGCTCGCTGGGTCAGCCAACCACGCCGTGCGGGCGGGCTTGCCCTCACCAGGAGGCCCCGGGAACCGAACCCGGGGCCTCCCATATGGTAAACGGGAGCCCCACTGACTGAGCCACAGCCGCCTCCCACCACCAGGTCTTGAAGGTATTTTCTTACATTTTCTTCTAGAAGCTTTATGGTTCTTTTGTATTTAGGTTTTTGATTCATTTTGCATAAATTTTTATATAAAGTGTGAGATGAGATAGGGGTCCTCTTTCCTTCTTTTGCTATGGATATCCAGTTTTCTCAGCACCATTTGTTGAATGGTCTGTTCTGCCCCAGCTGGGTTGCTTTGACAGGCTAGTCAAAAATCACTTGACCGTAAATGTGAGGGACTCTTTCTGAACCATCACTTTGGTTCCATTAGACCGTGTGTCTGTCTTTATGCCAGTACCATGCTGTTTCTACCACTGTAGCTAGGCAATATGACCCAAAGTCCAGAAATGAGAGTCCTCCAACTTTGCTTTTCCTTTTCCTTTTTAAGATGTTTCTGGCTATTCAGGACCCCTTACCCTTTCAAACAACCTTGGTAATCATGTTTTCCATTTATTTAAAAAATGCTGGTGAAATTTTTATTGGGATTGCATTGAATCTGTATATCAATTTGAGTAGAATTGACATCTTAATGATATTTGGTCTTCCAGTTCGGGAGCACGGAATGTTCTTCCAATTATTTAGGTCTTTTTAAAATTTCTTTTAACAATGAGTTGTAGTTTTCTTAATAAAGTGTTTTACATTGTTGGTTATGTTTATTCCTGAATATTTGGCTTTTATCTGTAATATTTTATTTTCACCATTCTTTTGAAACTTTTATTGATATAATCTTCATTTCTGGACTCTCTTCCAGGCCTCTCTTTCCTATCTTTTCTTTTCAGGCTGTAGCATACCTTTTAGTATTTCCTGCAAAGCAGGTCTCTTGCTTACAAACTGTCTCAGTTTCTGTTTATCTGTGAATATTCTAAACTCACTCTCATTTTTGAAAGACAGTCTTGCCAGATATAAGATTCTTGGCTGGACATTTTTCTCTGGCAGTATCTTAAATATATCATACCACTGTCTTCTTGCCTCCATGGTTTCTGGTGAGAAGTCAGCACTTAATCTTATTGGGTATCTCTTATATGTTATGCATTGCTTTTCTCGCTGCTCTCAGAATTCTCTCTTTGTCTTTGGCATTTGACATTTTGACATTAGTATGTGTCTCAGAGTTGGTCTGTTCGGATTTTCATGCTTCTTGGACATGGATATCTATGTCCTTCAATAGGGCTGGGAAATTTTCTATCATTGTTTCTTCAAATATTCCTTCTGCCCCTTTTCCCTTCTCTTCTCCTTCTGGGACACCCATGACACGTATGTTTGCAAGTCTCTTGCTGTTGTTTAGTCCCCAGAGACCTTGTTCAAGTTTTTCCAATATTTTCTTCATCTGTTCTTTTGTATGTTCACTTTCAGAAGCCATTTCTTCAAGCTCACCAATTCTTTCTTCTGCCTCTTCAAGTCTGCTATTACATGATTCCACTGTATTTTTTATGTCATTTATTGCACTTTTCATTCCTGTAAGATCTGCTATTTTTCTGTGTTTGCCTTCAGATTCTTTTTGTGCTCATCCAGTGTTGTCTTAATATCCTTAATGTCTCTAGCCATCTCATTGAATTTATTAAGTAGATTTGTTTGAACATCTATGATTAGTTGTCTCAACTCCTTTATGTCATCTGGAGGCTTATCTTGTTCCTTTGGGCCATATCTTCCTGTTTCTTGGTGTGGATTGTAATTTTTTTATTGGTATCTTGGCATCTGGCTTACTAGAGTATTTATTCTGGGTGCAGTTTTTCTCTTTAGTTTAGGGCTTCCTGCCCTTTCTCCCTTGCTGGTTGTATAGTAGGAGCCAAGGATGTAGTTGGTGCTTTGAGCTGTGGAGGCTCAAGCTACCTTCATTTCCCTAAGGACCAATGTAGCGTCTCCCAACTTTCTCTTTGCCAGGGGTAGGGACAGAGCCACAGCTGTGTGGAATAATTCAACTCATGCAGGTTTAGACTAGTTGCCCAGAGAGACTGATGAAGCTTCATGCCCCTTTCTCCCCTGCCTGGGGTAGGAATAGAGCTTCAGGTGTGGGCAGCAATCTATGCAGTGCAGGTCCAAAATGACTACAGTTGCCCCGGAAGACTTCCTATTATTCAGTCTGTGCCAGCTAAATATACCTGCAGTTACCTGGATAGGCTGGTGCAGGGCCTGCCAGCTTCCTCCCTGCTAGAGGTGGGGCTGAAGCCTGGGCTAGGGCTGCAGGCCAATCTGGGTGAAAGAAACCGATCTCTACCTCACTGTGGTTTTCAGCCAGCCCGGCTTCCCCTCTTGCTGGGGGTGGATCAAAATGGCGGCCACCGGCCTCCTTCTTACTTGGACAGCCTCAGACTTTAGCTGTTCTTAGGATTATGCTTTAGCCCACTGAATTTACTAATCAGTAGCTGAAGTTAGTGACCAACAGTCTCTCCTTCCCCTGTTTTTGGGAAGTGGAGCTTCCAATTCCAGCCACAAACAGCTCCCGAGGCGGCTTGTGCCTCCCATGGAGGATGGGCACTGGCCTCCAGGGCATGGAGGGCTCTACTCACGAATCTTCTCTGCATATGGGCATCTCCTCCTTCCGTTCTTTCAGGGATGCTGCAGGATGCTCTTCTGGTCTCCCAGAGCCCCCAAACAAGTGCTTTAGATAGCTGTGGGTGATCACCAACTGCCCCGTAGCAGGAGCTGACTCTAGGAGCACCTTACTCTGCTGCCATCTTACTGTTTGTTTTGAATGTGGTTTAAAGGGGGAAATCTTAGATTGTATATATGTTGCTAGAATAAAAAATAAAACAACAACAACAACAAATAAACCGTAGGACCATAAACAGGGAACCCTAATGTAAACCATGGACTGGACTTAATAGTACAATTATAATATTCTTTCATCAATTGTAATAAAGATACCACCTGAACACAAGGTTATGTGGGGGTGGGGGGGGCGGGCATGTAGATAGGAACTCTGTATTTTCTGCATGATTTTTCTGTAAACCTACAACTTCTCTTTAAGAAAACAAACAGAGGGAAATGGAAAAGTGTTCATGAAAATTTGGAGCCTGTAAATGTGAAGCTGTAGATACCCAGGAAAGGGACATAACCGTCAAAGCTAATCAAAAGATATTTGATGGGGGCGGATGTGGCTCAACTGGTTGGGCGTCCGTCTGCCATATGGAGGGACCTGGGTTCGATCCCCGGGACCTCCCAGTAAAAAAAAAAAAAAAAAAAGATATTTGATTGGGGGTAGGGGACGGAGAGGATTTAAAGGAAATAATGCCATTCCGGAGACACTCTCTGAAGGGCAGTTGGAATGGCAAGGAAGCTATCTAAAGCCTTCATTGGGGCTACTTGCTTTCAAGATGGTTTACCTGCATGGCTTTTGTAGGAGGCATCAGGTCGTTGCTGACTATTGGCAGAAAGGCTCAGCTCCTCACCAAGGACAATCCAAAGGGCTGCTTGAGTGTCCTCATGACATGGGGACTGGCTGACCCAAGAGCAGGTGAACCAAGAAAGAGCAAGGTGGAGGCCACAGAGCCTATATGACCTAGTCTCAGAAGTCACACACTGTCATTTCTTGCTTATTCTGTTTGTTGGAAGTGAGTCACTAAATACAGCCCACAGTCGAGGGGAGAGGAACTAGGCTCCACCATTTGAAGGGAGAAGTATCAAAGAATTTGTGCACATATTTAAAACCATTGCATCCTGGCTGTTTTTCTCTAGTGGTGAGATTGTGGGCAAGTTTCTACACTCCCCCAAGAGTTTTCGTTTCCTCCTGTTGTAAATAAATTTAATAACACCCATACCACAAAGCTACTGAGGGGATTAGATGAGAAACCATATGTAAAGAAAGCTTTGCAAATTCTAAGAAGTTACGTAAAGAGTCATTTTTAGGAAAGGGCAGAAGAACATGGAAACTTGCACACTGAGAGAGTTCCTGTTTATGCAAGCCAAGACATTTGTTGAGCATTGAGGGGTTTCCAGGATGATGCAGATGTGAGTACCTTCCAAATGTGTGACATTCTTTCAAGGTTGCTAATTACGTTAGTGGAAGATAGGGTTTCTCTATGCTAGACCAGTCCGCTGTCCCTTCTTAAATCTCTGGTAATCTGTGGATGTCTCTTCCTATTTGAGATGGCCACTCCAGGTTGGTTTCAAGCCCTGTGTGTGAAAGCTGGGATAATTATTGACTGGAGTTTTCCCTCTTGTGTGCCTGAACAGAGAGCCATCCTTTTGTTGGTACCAGATACTCTCTGGGGCCATTCTGTTCCTCTTGTGAGGACTGTTGTAGTGACCTGCTCAGGGTTGTAGTGTGTGTCATTGTCCGGGATTGTTGTTTAGGGTGTGTGTGTGTGTGTGTGTGTGTTATGTGTATTTTGAGTGACATCTCTCAGTATCTGGGATTGTTTTGTAGGGTGTGGTCTTTTTCTTAGCCCTCTTCATCTCACCCCTGCCCTCCCTTGTGCCCCATTGAGAGCCTCTTGGAATCAGTTTCCCCAGAACATAGCCCTGCAGTCTCCTGCGAGGTTGGTGGGATGGTGGCATGTGGGAGGGGTCCCGCAGGTTCAGCTGCTCTTTTTACAGACCAGCCAGTCCATCTGTGCTCCCGATCCTGGGTCTCATTTCTACCCCCCTGGGTATTCACAGAGCTCTGGATTCTGGACCTTTTCAAGGATCTGGGGAGTGAATTTTCCTGCTTTGCATTGTATCTGGCTCACTCCACAGGCACTCAAGGTTTTTCCATTTGTTCTTCTGCTTTCCATCTTCTGAATGCAGTCACTCATCTAATGTCATTTCCTTTCTCATTTTCTTTGTCCTTGTGTGTTGTATTAGTCCTTAACTCTCCTTTTAGTGGTTTCAGGAGGAAGAGACGCACATGGGGAATCTGCATGTTTATCTGGAATTCCATCATTGGGGTTTTTCATCCTTTTCCGTATATGAAAAAATGGCTTCTCATTTCTATTTTCATTTTTAATATCTTGCAAAATTTAATTTTTATATAATATTTGTTCATCTTTTCTATGTTTTTTTTTTTTGTGAACTGTTATTTTGATCCATAGCCAATTTTTCCATAGGGTTTTTCTTATTCTATAAATCTAAGCAATCAACCCATTGCCTACCATTCATATTTTAAGTATTTTCTCCCCCTGTGACTGTGTCACAGTTATGTGTATATGTGTATACAAGTATTTTTGTCTATATATTTGTTAAGTTTTTGATGGCTTATTTTGTCTTACTAACTTTATTTTGACATATTTTCCTAACTGTATCTGTCTCCTACAGGATGTATGTGTGAGAATATACTTAAAACATATATGTATATTTATATGTGTGTATGTATGTATACATGTGGTATGTGTTTACACATATACATACACACTTAACTACTCATTGAACAACCCTTAGAATCTTGTTAGTGATTCAACATTTTAGTTTTAAAATTTAACAAAATAAATTATTTAATATTATCAACATTAAAATAATTCATTCTAGAGTAATTAAAATTAATGGCAGCTTATTGAGTTTTGCGCTTGCTATTTGTTTCCTGTATCTTCTGCTACTCCTAGGGGGTTTTCTTCTTACTGAAGATCCTCTCTATTAGTGAGGCTGTATAAGTCTTTTATGGCAGAAAATGGGTTTATTTGCTCTCTGTCTTGAGTGATAATTTATCCCAGTATAAAATTCTACATTAGTAGGTATTTTTCCTCAGTACTTTAAAGCTGTTATTTCAGTACCTTCTAGCATCTTGTCATTGTTGATGAGAATTTGACTGTCTAATTGGCATTCCTTTATCAAACTAGACTCTTTTTCTCTCTGTCTTTAGCTTCCTAGGGCGGCATAACAAAGCATCACAAACTGGACGGGCTAAAACAAGAGATGTTTATCCTCTCACCGTTCTGGAAGCCAGAAGTCCGAAATCCACATGTTGGTAGGGCCCTGCTCCCTCCAGGGGCTCTGGAGAGGGTCCTTCCTCTGCTCTTTAGCTTCTGGTGGTTGCCGGCGAGTCTCGGCCCTCCTTGGCTTGTGGCCGCAGGGTTCCAGTATCTGCTTCCATCTTCTCATGGCCGCCTTCTCCCTGTGGATCTTTGTCTTCACGTGGTAGTCTCCTCTTGGTGTCTTTGTGTCTCTTCTCCTCTTCTGATGAGGACACCAGTCACGTTGGATTTATTGCCTTCAATCCTAATTCAGGAGGACCTCAGTTTAACTTGTCTATGTCTGCAAAGACCCTGTTTCCATCTAAGGCCTCTCCCACAGCAGTGAGGTGTAGGACTTGAACGTATCTTTTTGGGGGACACAATTCAACCCATAACCCTCGTAGCTAGTAAGTCTTTTCATTGTGACCTGCCATTCTGAAATTTTTTAAGGAGACATCTAGGTGTTGATTTTCCTTAACCAGCTTGGTACTTTGAGTGTATTTCTGATGTGTGGTCTTGTGTTTCCATTTCTGGAAAATTCACAGGTATTATTGCTTTAAAAAGTGGAACCCCTGTTTGGTAAATAGGTTGGAAGCTCTCAATATTCCTTTCTTGATATAAATTTTTAACTCTTTCTCCTGGGAGTTCTGGGTAGATTCAATCTTCTTATCACAATTTCTTTTCTTGGTTGCATTCGGATTAGAATAGATTCTGTCTCTTGCCTTTTAAAGTTCAGTGACTTTTTTCTTCCCCAAGATTTCTCATTTATTTCTCACATCCACCTTTCTTTTTCCCTGCCAATTTTAGTTTCAACTCATAGATGTTGCTGATCTCTGCATATTTGGGGCTAAAAAAACTGAAAGAATAGACCAATATAGACATGCAGGAAAGGACTGTGAAAGAAAACAGCTGGTGATGAATGAAGGACTAACGTCTGCCGATGAAGAGCAGTATTACTGCATCAACACAACACATGACATTAATGCAGGAGCATGATGCATCAGTGTGTCATTGCAGGGCTGTGAGGGTAATCTTTTACCTTCTATTCTTCTGGTTTTTCCCTGTGGTTTAATCCAGGATGCCAGGAACAAGTAGTGATGCTCTGAATCCCTGTTGGAATAGACAGGATGGGCACGCCCGTTGTTTTCTTTTGTGTCATTTTCTGTGCATCTGTGTTGGTCTACCTCTTTTTTTTTTTTTTTTTTTTTTTTTAGATTTTGTTTATTTATTCATTTATCCCCCCCTTGCTGCTTGTGCTCTCTGGGTCAGCTAACCACGCCGTGCGGGCGGGCTTGCCTTCACCAGGAGGCTCCGGGAACCGAACCCGGGGCCTCCCATATGGTAAACGGGAGCCCTACTGATTGAGCCACAGCCGCTTCCCGGTCTATCTCTTTTAGTTTATAAGCCCCCAGTGTGCTGAGATCAGTAACATCTGTAATTGGGGCAGTGGTGTGTGCTTCTGTTTTTGTTAGCCTTTAAAAAATTTTTTATTCACACACCATACAATCCATCCAAAGTGTACAATTGATAACTCTCAGTATAATCAGAGTTGTGCATTCATCACCCCAATCAACTTTAGAACATTTTCATTGATCCAAAAAGAAAAATCCCAAACCCCTTATTCCCCTCTATAATTGCCACTAGGATTGGTAAGGCACCTTTGTTACAATTGATGAAAGAATATTAAAATATTGCTGTTAACTGTATTCCATAGTTTGTATTAGGTGTATTTTAATAACACCTTGTAATAGTGATGTACATTTGTTCTAGATCATGTCAGAACATTCTTGTATTTGTACTGTTAACCACAGTCATCATGTACGGCAGGGTTCACTGTGTTGTACAGTCCCGTGTTCCATCATCTTGCTTTCCTTCTAGTGACATACGCTACCCCAAACTTTCCCTTTGAACCACAATCACATGCCCAATTCAGTACTGTTAACTACACTTATGATAATGTGTTCCTATCATCTCTATCCATTTCCAAATATTTACAATTGACTTTAGTAAAAACTCTGTACAAATTAAGCATCAGCTTCCCATTCTTTACTGTCATTCTATCTCCTGGTAATCTGTATTCTAGATATTAACTCCGTGAGTTTGCTTATTATACTTAATTTATATTAGTGAGTTCATACACTCTTTGTCCTTTTGTGACTGGCTTATTTCATTCAACATAATGTCCTCAGCGTTCATCCATGTTGTTGCATGCATCAGAACTTCATTTCTTCTTACAGCGGAATAATATTCCATTGTTTATATATATACCACATTTTGTTTATCCATTCATCTGTTGATGGATACTTGAGTTTTTTCCATCTTTTGGCAGTTGTGAATAATGCCGCGATGAACACTGGTGTGCAAATGTCTGTTTGCATTCCTGCTTTCAGTTCTTCTGAGTATATACTAGCAGTGGGATTGCCAGATCATATGGTATTTCTATCCTTAGCTTCCTGAGGAACTGCCAAACCGTCTTCCACAGCGGCTGTACCACTCTGTTTCCACTAATAGTGAATAAATGTTCTTCTTTCTTCACATCCTTTCCAACACTTGTAGTTTTCTGTTTTTTCCTTTTTTTTTTTTTAAATAGTGGCCATTCAAGTCGGTGTGAAATTATGTCTTGTAGTTTTATTTTGCGTTTCGCTAATGGCTAGTGATGTTGAGCATATATTTATGTACTTTTTAGACATTTGTATTTCCTCTTAGGAAAATTGTCTATGCAAGTGTTTCTGCCCATTTTTAAATTGAGTTGTTGGTCTTTTTTTAGGTGCCGGGGGCCGGGGATCCAACCTGGGACCTCATGTTTGAGAAGCTGTCCCTCTACCACTGAGCCACATCGGCTCCCCTGAATTGGTTTTTTTTTTTGTTTTGCTTGTTGGTTGTTCTTGCCTTTTCGGGAGGCATTGGGACCTCACATGTGGGAGGCGGGCGCTCAATGGCTTGAGCCACATCTGCTCCTGTTGTTGGGCTTTTTTTTCCTTTGCCAAATTTGAATAATTTTATTTTAATAATAATTTTTGATGGGAATATGAGACTATTTTATTAAGTTTTGTGGCCAAATTAGTCACAGGTACAGAATATCTGAGACAGTATTTCTCTATATGAAGATTAGTGCCAACAGTGTCCTGTTTAGCTATACAGTGATTTGGTAGAGTGTACAAATAATCCTCAAGCTAAAAAAAAATAATATATACAAAAATTATAAGCTATTTGGGAGATTACATGATTTTGACAAGAATGAGAGGCATCAATCAAGATTTTCTAAACAAAGAAAAATGAGGAAATGAAATAAATTTCAATATGAAAATAAAAATTATCAAAAAGTTAAATGAATTATTTTGAAAAGTAATAATGTGACATGAATGATTACATCATATTTATGAAAGGAAATTAAGAAATACATGCAGAAATGGAAATAAATAACATGGTATAGGAAACAGCATTGCAATATTTTTATATTTTACAGATTCAGAAAGCATTAAAAAAGAGTAAAATACATGTTAATAATATTTTGGTCAACTATTTAGGAGTAAATTATATGAAATATATACATGAAGGTATGAATGGAATGATTGGTTATATCCCTTAACAGGAACCAATATTAAAAAGTTATTTATGAATAATATACAATTCCAACTAAACTGCCAGATTGACTTTCTATTCAGAAGTGGCCAAAATATTTAAAATATAATCTTAAAAAGTCTTAATTTTTAAGGAATCTACTTTGAAACACAGCAGTAAATATTATTTCACACCACTAGCTATTATTAAAATTATATAGAAAAAAATTTAAAGGAAATATCCCCTATTTCATAAAAACACATTTAACCATTTTTATTTCTTGAGATAAACTGCAGGAGAAAAAAATCAGTTCACACAAAAGGAGATTTAAATGAGGCAGATCTTATCTATAATCAATAAATTATCTTTAAGAACTCTGTATCTGGAGACAGGAATTATTTGAGTAGTTCAAGGAAATAGTAACTGGACAGAAAATGAGGCTTTCAAAGATAGGTTCAGTATTTTATAGTGAATGGATACGATGAGATGATTATCTTGATAACCTAATTCCAAGCCACATGCATCCATATGAGATAGAGAAAAAGGCTGAGAAAGAGGGAGAGAGGGAGAGAAGGAGAGAAGGGGAGACGGGGAGAGGGTGGAGGAGGAGAGGGGGACAGGGGGTGAGGGGGAGAGGTGGAGAGGGAGAAGCTCCCTCAATAATATGAGAAATATCATAGTTACAGAATTTTGACCAACCAGTTGGATAAGGTGCATGGAATTAACCCTGGACATTAGGTGTTTTGTAGAAGGTTAAGGAAAGTAATGCAGAAATTGCAGAAATGAAGCAATGCTTTGTAGTCACACACACAGAAAAATGCACGTCAATATACATGTTACTTTCTCATTGCAATGAAACATTCCTGGTTTACTCAAAGAAAACTTTTGAATAAAGATCTGAACAAACAATAATCTAATTTCTGTAGAATCTCACCTTCAAAGAAATATGAAGCATCACCAGTAGATGCATATGTTATTCTTAATAGTCTTGCTATTAAGAAGTACTCTTAGTAAGATTCCCATTCTCTTTACAAGTACAGAAAACCTTTTCTATCACCCCCATAGTCTTACCTTTCAAAATGTGACCTCTGCCCAGTGGAAAATGATTTTGATTAAGAAAAAGCAGAGGACATTTCCATCTTTGCATCACATTTTCTTCTTGAAACTGGGCTTTAGAGTCGAGAAGGTTTGCGTAAGAACGATTTAATACAGACACCTTGTGAGGATGGGCAAATTACTGTGGGGCAGTTGAACAACACAAGCTATGCCAGGACGAAAGGCTTTCAGAGACTAACTAGTTTTTAAAAATGGCTTAGTTCATGCCTCCACAGGGAGCTGACTAGGAATGAGCCAAGTTTCTACTCTCCAAGGGTTTGCTAACTTTTTCATGAGTATATTTCTCAGAGACTTCAATAAATGAAGAAAACTTTGGTTTCCTTTGTGAATTGATAAGACTAAAAGCATAATGAGTTTCAAATAACATGATTAACTCTTTTTCTATGCAGTCTTACCTAAAAAAATGAAGATAAGAATTATATTTGGGGACTTCCAGGAAGATGGCGGACTAGTAAGACACGGGAATCTCTTCTCCAGAAAAATAGCTAGAGGACAGGCTGAAACAGCCCCGAAAAAGATCATCTAGGGTTTAGGACAGCAGGTGAAGGCTACACACCACCCAGAGGAGAGAGGGACAAAAGAGGGAAATCTCGATGACTGAACTGTGAGTTGGAACCAGCAGCAGCTGCTGCTGCCAGCACCCTCCCGCACACTCTTTAGAATTCTTGGGCCTCTGGGCCTGCGACTACAGACAAAGGGGGCTCCAGGGATCTATCACTCCCAGAAAGGGGAGAGAGGGGGACACAACCTAAGGCTGACTCAGGTTCTGACCCACAAATTTGGGCTGCGGAGCCCCAAGGACCCTTCCACACGGTGGTTTGCCCTGGGAGCCTAGGAGGGACTGGAGAAATCCGACCCTTGCAACCTCCCTCTCTTCTAGCCTGGACTAATTGTTGAGGACTCCACAGGAGAGGGGAGAGCCTGGGGCTGACCCTGCTTTTGACTCTCAGGTTTGGTCAGCCCTGTCCTGAGAGCCTTTCCAGGCCGGGTGGGGCTGCGCCATTGTTTGCCTTGGAGCCTGCAAGGGGCTAAAGATACACAAACCTCCCAATCTCATCCTCTACTTACAGGGACTGATTATTGAGGATTCAGAGGGAAGTGGAAATATTTCCTAGCTGGGAAAAGGGAGGGCACTGCCAGAGAAAACTGGAGAACTGTCTCAGAAAGTTTGAATCACAGGGCTCTTAGCCTGCAGACAGGAAGCTCTATCACATTGATCTGGTCTGTGTCACAACAAATACACTCCAACCAGGCATTGAATCGAGAGCTGCCAAAGCACGCCATCTCCTGGCAGACCAAGGAAGTGCACACAAGAAAATTAAAAATAAGTAGGAGAGGCTTTTCCTGGCCTCTATAGTCTCCCTACCCAAGGCCCTAGGAAGTGACTCTACAACCAATTACTGGGTCCAGTGCCCAGGTTTGAGCAACCAGCAGGACAATCCTAACAATCCAGGTTGAGCCAAAAATCAAAGAGCTGTGGTGACTCACAGCCTCCTGCCACTAAATCCCTATAAAAGAGAAAGAGATTGAGCATCTGAGTAAACTATATCCTAAACAGATGCCTAAACACCAGCAAAAAATTACAAGCCATACTAAGAAAATGGAAGACATGGCCCAAGAAAAGGAATACATCAAAGTCCCAGAAGAGATGCAGAATTTGAGAGAACTAATCGGCAAGATGAGCACAGATTTCCAAAATCAAATTAATGAGATGAAAGACAATATTGTTAAAGAGATAAATGACATCAAGAAGACATTGAGTGAACGCAAAGAAGAATTTGAAATCCTGAACAGAAAAGTAACAGAGTTCATGGGAATAGAAGACACAATAGGTGAAGTCAAAAACACATTTGAGGCATACAACAGCAGACTCAAAATGATAGAAGAAAGAATAAGTGATACTGAAGATAGAGTAGCTAAAATTGAAGAGAGAGAAAAGAATGGAAAAAATTGAGCAGGGGCTCAGAGAGTTGAATGACAACACAAAACGCAACAACATACGTGTTATGGGAGTTCCAGAAGGGGAAGAGAAGGGAAAGGGGGCAGAAAGAGTATTTGAGGAAATAATAGCTGAAAATTTCCCAACTCTCATGAAAGAAATGAACTTTCATGTCCAAGAAGCACACCATACCCCCATGAGAATAAATCCACATAGACCTACGCTAAGACACATACTATTCAGAATGTCAAATGTAAAATATAAAGAGAAAATTCTCAGAGCAGCAAGAGAGAAGCAAACGATCATGTACAAAGGACGTCCAGTAAGACTTAGTACAGATTTCTCTTCAGAAACCATGGAGGCGAGAAGAGAGTGGTATGATACGATTAGGAAACTGAAAGAGAAAAACTGCCAGCCAAGAATTCTTTATCCTGAAAAACTGTCCTTTAAATATGAAGGTGAGTATAAAGTATTCACAAACAAACAGAAACTAAGAGAGTTTGCAAAAAAGAATCCACCTTTGCAGAAAATATTAAAGGAAGCCTTAGAACCTGAAAGAAAAAGACAGGAGAGAGAGGCTTGGAGGAGAGTATAGAAGAAAGAAAAGCAGAAAGGCTAACCAAAAGAGTAAAAAGAGAGAGAGACTAAAACAAGATGACTATGAAAACCAAAGAATAAAATGGAGGAAATAAATAGTGCATTTTCAGTAATATCATTGAATGTGAATGGATTAAATTCCCCAATCAAAAGATACAGGCTGACAGAATGGATAAAAAAACATGAGCCATCCATATGCTGCTTACAAGAAACTCACCTTAGACTCAGGGATACAAACCGGCTGAAAGTGAAAGGTTGGAAGAAGATACTCCACGCGAATAGTAAACAGAAAAGAGCAGGGGTAGCTATACTAATATCAGACAAAACAGACTTTAATTGCAAAAAAGTGATAAGAGATATGGAAGGCCATTATATATTAATAAAAGGGACAATCCTCCAGGAAGATATAACAGTCATAAATATCTATGCACCTAACCAGGGTGCCCCAAAATGTATGAGACAAACTCTGGCAAAACTGAAGGGAGAAATAGACATTTTTACAGTAATCGTTGGAGACTTCAACACCCCTCTCACATCATTAGATAGAACAACTAGACAGAAGATCAACAAGGAAACAGAGAACTTGAACAATATGATAAACAAGTTAGACCTAACAGACATATACAGAACACTGTATCCAAACTCAGCGGGTTATACATTCTTCTCAAGTGCCCGTGGATCTTTCTCCAGGATAGACCACATGTTAGGTCACAATAGAGCTCTCAATAAATATAAAAAGATTGAAATTATACAAAGCACCTTGTCAGATCATAATGGAATGAAACTAGAAATCAATAACAGACAGGAAAAAAGTAAATTTGCAAATGTGTGGAGACTGAACAACACACTCCTAAATAATCGGTGGGTCAAAGAAGAAATTGCAAGTGAAATCAGTAAATATATTGAGACAAATGAAAATGAGAACACAACCTATCAAAACTTATGGGATGCAGTGAAGGCAGTCTTTGGAGGGAAATTTATAGCCCTAAATGCCTATATTAAAAAACAAGACAGAGCTAAACTCAAAGATTTAACTGAACAACTGAACTAGCTAAGTCTGTTTTGCTTGGCAAAAGAAGCCACAGGTAGGTACCTGATGTGGCTGAAATCCATCTGACTCTTGAAACAAGCGTAGGGAGAGTGTGGAGTGGGGGTGGATGTGCTTTCTCTATAAATTCATCTTAGGGTACCATTCTATTATTTGTTTGTCTCGAGATGACACATATTCTCATCTGCTTTTAGGTCCATTATGCATTTGCTTTGTCCCTTCCTGTGTGTGTAGGATCTTGCAAGTTTAATTTTACAGATCTCAAAACTTTTCTTTACAATTACGTTCAATCATGCCTTATATTCTTCATCAGGCAGGAACCAAACATAATTTCTTCTCCCTATATTTGCTTTCTGCTTTTTTTCCATTAGAAGAAATTCACATTTCAAGGTATAATATTATTTCTACTCTTTGTGTTCTCTCTGACTGCATGTCCAGTTACTTTCATCCCCTCTGTATTCCACTGGAATTTTATGCACATACATCTTTTAACTTTCTTCACATAGTCTGTATTCCACTTAAAAAAAAAAATAATAGCTTTTTTTTTTTTTTTAAGATTTAGTTTTATTTATTTATTCCCCCCCTGCTGCTTGCGCTCGCTGTCTGCTTTCTGTGTCCATTCGCTGTGCGTTCTTCTGTGTCTGCTTGTCTCCCTTTGTTGCATCATCTTGCTGTGTCAGCTATCAGGGGGCATGGGCCATCAGCTCTCTGCGGGTGCGGGCAGTCAGCTCTCCGTGGATGCAGGCCAGCTTGCCTTCACCAGGAGGCCCCAGGAATTGAACCCAGCGCCTCCCATATGGTAGACGGAAGCCCAGTCGATTGAGACACATTGGCTTCCTCCACTTGTTTTTATACCCTCAAATATTTAACAGTGCAATTTTTCAGAATAAAGATCTTATTCACATTAGGTATTGTAATACTTAGCACTTATCACATAGTAGGTGGTTGGAATATTTGATGAATGTATGAATGAGCAATTTAACAGGATAATTGAATTTTAGTATTGCTCAGGAGTACTATAGAGTACCAAAATCTGTCAGTATCATGTTTTTTTTTTGCTTTTCCTTTTGTGGGGAGCATTATAAACGTCATTTCCACACAATGGATTGGAAACTAAAGAATATAAAGAACACAGAATTTGGGACTTTTCAAGGTACTGAAGGGTATATGAGAAAGCAGTTTCAAGGACAAGTTATCATAAAACTAATATTACTTTTGTGCAGTGAAGGGACATGACAGGGGTATAGTGATAATATTGGGTCGGTGGTGCAGGTTTGACAGGAGGGTAGTATGGGGAGGGTGGGTTGGATGGTCCATGGAACTGGGGGGAGGATTGGGGGAGGGAGCAGGTGAACCCTGGGGATTGGTGGGTTTCATGGTTGAAATTACAGTGTTGGGAACGCTTATTTGGCAATATGACAAGGAAGGGTTACTGGTTTAGGGCATTGGATGGGGGGCATTCGGGCCAGGGTGCACCTGGGGCAGACTTCTAGGGAGTGTGTGAGTTTATTTATTTATTTATATATATTTTTTAATGTGGTTTGGGTAAGTGTGTGTTGTTTTTTTTTAATTGTCAGTTGTAGGATTTCTTTTTATTTCTGGATATTAAACCCTTGTCAGATATGTGGTTTCCAAATATTTTCTCCTATTTGAGTAGGTTGCCTTTTTGCCTTCTTAACAAAGTCCTTGGAAGCACCAAAGTATTCAGTTATGAGGCGATCCCATTCATCTATTTTTCCTTTTGTTGCTTGTACTTTAGGTGCAAAGCCTAAGAAACCACTACATACTACAATATCTTTAAGATGCTCCCCTGCATTTTCTTCTAGGACTTTTATGGTCTTGGCTCTTAAATTTAGGCCTTTGATCCATTTTGAGTTAATTTTTGTGTAAGGTGTGAGATATGGGTCTTGTTTCATTCTTTTGGATATGGATATCTCGCAGCACCATTTGTTGAAGAGACTGTTCTGTCTTAGTTGAGTGGACTTGGAAGCCTTGTCAAAAATCATAGATTTGAGGGTCTATTTCTGAACTCTCAATTAGATTCCACTGATCAGTATTCTATTTTTATCTTTATGCCAGTACCATGCTGTTTTGACCACTGTAGCTTTGTAGCATGCTTTAAAGTCAGGAAGTGTGAGACCTCCAACTTCAATCTTCTTTTTTAAGATGTTTCGGCTATTCTGTGCCCCTTACCCTTCCAAATAAATTTGATAATTGCCTTATCTATTTCTACGAAGTAGACTGTTGGAATTTTGATTGGGATTGCATTGAATCTGTAAATCAGTTGGCGTAGAATTGACATCTTAACAATATTTAGTCTTCTAATCCATGAACATGGACTGTCCTTCCATTTATGTAGATATTTCTTGATTTCTTTTAGCAGTGTTTTGTCGTTCTGTGAGATATTTAATTCTTTTAGTTGTTATTGTAAATAGATTTTTTTCTCGATTTCCTCCTCAGATTGTTTATTACTAGTGTGTAGAAACATTACTGATTTTTGCGTGTTGATCTTGTGTGCCCTCCCCCCCACTTTGTTTAATTCGGTTATTAGCTCTAGTAGCTTTGCTGTTGATTTTTCAGGACTTTCTAAATATAGGGTCATGTCTTCTGCAAGAAGTGAAAGTTTTACTTCTTCCTTTCCAACTTGGATGCCTTTTATTTCTTTTTCTTGCCTAATTTCTCTAGCTAGAACTTCTAGCATATTGTAGAGTAACAATGGTGACAGTGGGCATCTTTGTCTTGTTCCCAATCTCAGAGGGAAAACTTTCAGTCTTTCAGTTTTGACTATGATGCTACCTGTGGGTTTTTTTATATATGCCCTTTACATGTTGAGGATATTTCTTTCTATTCCTATTTTTTGAAGTGTTTTTATCAAGAAAGATGGTGGATTTTGTCAAATGCCTTTTCTGCATCAATTGAGATGATCATGTAGTTTCCCCCCTCCAGTTTGTTAATGTGGTGTATTATTAATTGATTTTCTTGTGCTGAACCACCCTAACATACCTGGGATAAAACCCACTTGATCGTAGTGTATAATTCTTTTAATGTGCTGTTGGATTCAATTTGCAAGTATTTTGCTGAGGATTTTTGCGTCTATATTCATTAGCAAGATTGGTCTGTAATTTTCTTTTCTTGTAATATCTTTACCTGGCTTTAGTATTAGGGTGATGCTGGCTTCATAAAACGAGTTAGGTAGTGTTCCCTCTTCTTCAATATTTTAGAAGAGTTTGAGCAGGTTTGGTATTAATTCTTCGTGGAATGATTGGTAGAATTCATTACAGTTGTTTGTAGTATCCTCTTGTGTTCTTTTTTTCTTATTTCTTTGGGGCCAGTAGTAATGTCCCCCTCTCATTTCTGATTTTATTTATTTACATCTTTTCTCTTTTTTCCTTTGTCATTCTAGCTAAGGGTTTGTCAGTTTTATTGATCTTCTCAAAGAGCCATCTTTTGGTTTTGTTTATTCTCTCTGTAGTTTTTTTTTTTTTTTTTTCCATTCTTAAACTCATTTATTTTTGCTCTCATCTTTGTTATTTCTTTCTTCTGCTTGCTTTGGGATTAGTTTGTTGTTTTTTTTTTTTTTTTTTTTTTTTTTTTTTTTCATGTGCTTGCTTTGGGCTTTTTTTGTTTTTTTTTTTTTTTTTTTTCTTTCCTAGTTCCTCCAGGTGTGCAGTTAGGGCTTTGATTTTAGCTCTCTCTTCCTTTTTAATGTAGAGCTATAAAGTTCCTTCTTAACACTGCCTTTGCTGTATCCCGTAAGTTTTGATATGTTATATTCTTGTTTTCATTTGTCTCAAGATATTTACTAATTTCTCTAGCAATTTCTTCTTAGATCCACTGACTGTTTAAGAGTATGCTGTTTAACCTCCATATATTTGTGAATTTTTCAGGTGTCTGCCTGTTCCTGATTTCCAGCTTCATTCCACTATGATCAGAGAAACAGTTTTGTATAGTTTCAATCTTCTAAAATTTATTAAGACTTGTTTTGTGACCCACTATATGGTCTATCCTAGACAATGATCCATGGGCACTTGAGAAGAACATATATTCTCCTGCTTTGGGGTGCAATGTTCTGTATATGTCTGTTAGGTCAAGTTCATTTATCAAGTTGAAGTTCTCTGTTTCCTTATTAAACCTTTGTCTAGATGTTCTACATATTATTGAGAGTGGTGTATTGAAGTCTCCCACTATTATTGTAGGGATGTCTATTTCTCTCTTTTAAGTTTAGCCAGTATTTGTCTCTTGTATTTTGGAGCTCCCTGGTTAGGTACATAAATATTTATGATTGTTATTTCTTCTTGGTGTATTGTCCCTTTTAATAATATGTAATGTCCTTCTTTGTCTCCTGTAACAATTTTGCATTTAAAGTATTTTTTCCCTGGGGTATAGCTACCCCAGCTCTGGTTACTGTTTGCGTGGAATATCTTTTTCCAGCCTGTTTGTATCCTTTGGTCTAAGGTGTATCTCTTATAGACAGCATATAGGTGGCTTATGTTTTTAAAATCCATTCTGACAGTGTGTTCTGATTGGGGAGTTCGATTCATTAACATTCAGTGTTATTACTGAAAAGGCAGTACTTCAACCTTTGGCTTTCATATGTCATATCTTAGTTTTGTCTCTTTACCCTTTTAATTACCCTTAATGATAATGTTTATTCCTACACTCTCCTCCAAACGTCCCTCTCCTGTCTTTTCCTTTCAGCCTGCAGAACTCCCCTTTATTATTTCTTTCAGTTAGACCAGTAAAAAGAATTTATTTGGGAAATGGGGCGAAGAACAGAGCTTGCTGAGAAATGGGAGAGAAATACGAAAATACACACCAAGATTTGGTGCAGGCCCTTCTAAGCAGAGCGAGTCCTTTATTATTTCTTGTAGGGCAGGTCTTTTATTAATGAACTCTCTGTTCATTTGTGAATATTTTAAACTCACCCTTATTTTTGAAGGACAATTTTGCTAGATAAAGAATCCTTTTCTGGCAGTTTTTATCTTTCTGTATTTTCTATATAGGCCTTCTCGCCTCCATGGTTTTTGATGAGAAAATGACACTTAGTCATAAGGAATGACCCTTGTATGTGATGAATTGTTTTTTTCTTGCTGCTTTCAGAATTCTATCTTTATCTTTGCCATTTGATTAGTATGTATCTTGGAGTAGATCTATACAGATTTATTCTGTTTGGTGTACATTGTGCTTCTTGGACGTGGATATCTGTCTCTTATTAGAGTTGGGAAATTTTTGGCCATTATGTACTCATATATTCTTTTTTGCCTCTTTTTCCTTATCTTCTTCTTCTGGTATACCTATGATGTGTATGTTTGTACAACTTGTGCTTTCATTCAAAACCCTGAGACCCTGCTCAATTTTTTCCATTCTTTTCTTTAGCTGTTCTTCTGTCCAATTTCAGATGTCCTGTTTTCTATCTTGCAGATCCTTTCTTCTTCCTGTTCAAATCTGCTGTTGTATGCCTCTAATGTATTTTTAATCTCATCTTTTGTGTCTTGCATTCCCATAAGTCCTGTCATTTTCCTTTGCATGCTTTCAAATTCTTCTTTTGCTCACTCAGTGTCTTAATATCCTTTATCTCTTTAGCTATATTTTCTTTCATCTGCTTTAATTGATTTAAATTTGTTTGAACATCATTGGTTAGTTGCTTCAAATCTTGTGCCTCCTCTGAAGTTTTAATTTGTTCCTTTGACTGGTCTATACCTTCCTATTTCTTAGTATGACTTGCAATTTTTTGCTGAAGTCTAGGCATCTGATTATATCGATGAGTTTACTCTGACAGTCAGTCTCTCGCTCTCTTGCATAGGGTTTTATTGTTGATTGGCTTTGTGTTATGACTTGTTTGACTCTTGGTTCAATTTAATCCAGATCTTTAGAATTGCCCATGTCTAACTGATCAAAACAGGGCCAGGGACCCATAAATGGGGCTCAGACCAGTTCCACAGGGCCCTAGGGAGAGGGACAGGAAAGATGCCCCAAATCCTCTTTTTATTTTATTTTTCCCTTTTGAGTCCCCAGAGGTACAGTTTCGTGGCCTGCCCAGCAGATAGTGCTTTTCATTAAACCTTTCCCCTCTTCTCTGGTGGTGTTGAAACAATGTTCTCTGGAATCCCTTTTCTGGGCAGGCTAGAAGCAGGATTCAGAGCTGGAACCTAGCAGTCCAAACTCCTCCATCAGAAGCTATGCTTGGCATTTGACCATGGTCCTGGTCTGTGGAGCAGCCATGGACCGTACCTGAGGCAAGACTCAAAGGTGGGGGATGGGTGCCAGTCACTGCCAGGGGAGCCATTCACTCATAGTTTCTTCTGCAGCTTCTCAGTCTTCTCATCCCACTCTTTCCTGGGTGCTGTACAGTGCTCCCCGGCCTCTGAAGCCCTTGAACCATTGATTCGGACAGTTTCGCTGGTCCACTAGCTGTTTTTTGTAGGAGTGTGCCCTAATTCCCCTTACACCTCCATCTTCCCTGGAACTCTCTGTTAGCCTTTTGAGTTGATACCCCAAATCTCTTTTAACAGGAAAGCTCACTTGTCCTTTTCTGGAACATTTATAAGGCACTCTCAATATTGGGTATTTTTACCTTTCCTTTTCCCATTAGCCTCATCTTTTCCTCATCTTCCCAAAGGTTATTACCAAGAATGACAAGAAAAGCGCTTGAGGAATCCTATAAAACTACAATAGGAACCCTCTCACGTGATTTTCTTGAACCATTTAAGGAATCTTTGTGGAGCACATACTCTGGATTCAGTAATTGGCTATTGTGCTATATGCTTTAAGTTTGAAGAAAATGAGACATAGCTTGTACCTTTTAAAAGTTCATTAAGTGTTTCTGAAAATATTGGACTGCCCCACAGCTACTGGAATGATGCCTGTGGTGATGGAGCTTTTGCAGCAGACATGGCTATTAGGTATGAAGGCAGACTCCATGGACGGACTGAGGACATAGAGACTTTGTGCTTTTACTGTACTTTTCTGACTAGAAGTCACAAGACCTGGGTCTAACATTAGCTTTGCCCTTGGCTGTGCAGACTGTGCAGGTTCAGCAGCGTCGTTCAGCAGGAGTTCTGGCTGAGGATGCGTTTGTTGAATGAATGAACAAAGATACGAATAAAAGAAAGGTAGGACCTGGGGTCATTCCGTCAACTTGTCTAGCCTTTAGTGTCATAATTAAAATGAGAAAATGACATTAATGCTCTCTAAGGATTCTTTTAGTTTTAATTATTTTTTATGATTCCAAATTAAAGTTTTGGATGTTGGACTGGATATTCTGAAACAGAACAGAGGCCAATGACCTACCATGTATTATAGTTAAATATTATCCATTGATGATTTCTCAGGCAGTGGGCTTTTTATGGCAAGGAAATTATATAAACCCAAGATGGTATTTTTACTAATATCTCCATCCTTATTATCCTCATAAGGTCCTTTGCCTCGTCAAGCAGGTGCGGGGACTTGCCTACTTCATCCTCACGTGTAGGTATGTCATTTGGACTCCCATACCTGTGTGTATTTTTAGTAATGGCTTTATTTTCTGGCATGGCATTCTCACAGTTCCTTTGCAATCAGTTACCTTAACTCCTTACATTCATTCTAATTCTTTTCTCTGTACATCAGGTTTCTATAAATCTTCATGATAATGAATTGCCAAGTCCCTAGCACAAAAGGATTGACCTTATTGTTTGCCCTTCCAGACCTTATGTGCTTTTCCAGCAGATAGTTTGCCATTAGCATAGTAAGCTCCTTTTCCAGTGTTTTGATCACCACATTTTCCCTAGTTACATGTCTGGTATCAATTTCCACAGGATAACTTATTTTTTAGAAATTGATTCTGATTTCAAATTGTCCACTGGTGTATTTCACATCTTAAAACTGATCAGGGACTGTTCAAGATGATACATGATGCCAGGACTTGAACAATTAAACAATTAAATCCATGCCGATGTTGCTTGATTTGACACCAATTCATCAATCCTAATACCCGACTACAAGCATTTCCTTAAAAGACATTCTGTTTTTTTTTTTTTTAAATCTCTTGTAGTATTAAATTAAACAGATCCTCAGCTTTACAATTACAGCCTATAAATCAGGACAAAATCACTTTCAGTGGATTTCTCGATGTACTTTGAACAAACCGTGTTTAGCAGCAATACTGCACGCTTTCTTTGTTAGGTTTCCGGAATGTCTGAGGGATTCTGGAAAGAATAAAGCACCTGTAGGGAGTTTCCAGATTCCTCGGAACTCTCACTCTGTTCTACCCTGTGGGAGAGGCAATAAAACGGCTTGTTTTAAAGCTAGTATAAATGCAAATGGTTATCGGGGCATTCAGTGAGTAATACTGATTGAATGTTGAGAATTGGTGCCAATACTCAAGACATGTAAAAAGCACAATAAATAAATAAATAAAGCCAAAATATGCCATGTTTCTTTTCCTTGCATGCAAAGAATGAAAAAAATCCAGAAGCCCAAGAAAGCAGGGTCACTGACTAAATTTTCTTGGTTATTTTTATAAGATATTCTTTGTTGAAGTTAGAGGGTAGGCTTTGGGGTGGGTGGGTGGTGGCAGTGTATGGAGTAACATCTGGCTGAGGAAAGGACAATTAAATAGATATTTTATATTTTGGATAATTAACCAGAATATAGAAGGCAGTTTTCCGTGCTCGAGAAATTCCTTTCCACAGTGGGAGAAACTTCTGAATTTTTGTTTAAAATTTTATTGGGCGTGACAGGCTGTGTTCTTTTTAAAGGCTTTCTGAATATTGGATTTGATTGTTTAATTTCATGAACTGAGTTATTTCTCCTGTCTGTAAGCTCTCATACATTTGATTCCATGAATATAATTTGATTCAGTTGGCTAAATGAGACTTCTAAATTGTAAGAATTTCATCTTGGTAAAAGTGTGCAAGATAGGAAACATATAGCAAGGTGTAGTGATTTGAGTTCATATGACTCTATATAAACAGTTTGTTTCATAAAAACTCAGAGGGTTTGACATAACCATTATTGTCTTGTTCATAATCTTGCTTTTAATATTCAGTCTATTACATCAATAGAGTAAAGGAAAAACATGAGTTTAAACCTTCCTAAATTCAATGCAAGTAGTTGATACATCACTTTAAAAATATTACCTCAGCATTTTTCCTAAACACAATTATATAAAGCTTTCTTTTGTAGAAAAAAATTAAATCATATTTTGATTTATACTTGTTGCCAATTAAATTTCATGTCACATAATTTCAGAACTCCCTTGGGTTGCTGGCCAACATATCTAGATATTTTGAGGAAATTTTGGGAGAGGTATACAAACTGTTCCAACTCCTTGTATCAGACTACAACCAGAAAAAAAGAACTTTGAAGGAACAGGTACATTGGTTTTAAGGAGAAAAAAATTAATTGATGTATAAAAATATCTGTGTTCAATTTTTAGATACTTTAAAGCCTATTAGCAAACAATTATTTTATTCAGTCCGCTGAGTTGTCTCTGGATGGCCTGAGACCCTGGAAAAAATTCCTTCCTGATAGAATAGATTCCTTTTCTGAATGATCTGTATGTGGGCATGTATATATGTGTTACAGTTACTATGGCTGTGTAACAATTCATTCCAAAACACAGTGGCTTAAAATAGTGGTGACCATTTACCATCTGTCAGAGGTTCTGTGGATCAGAAACTTGGCGTTGCCAAGCTGGGTGCTTCTGGCTCTGGTTTCGGTCAATAATTGACTGGGCCTGTGGTCATTTGGAGGCTGTACTTGAGCTGGTGGACCTGCTTCCAAGTGTTTCCAAGATGGTGCCCTCACCTGAGTGACAGGTTGGTCCGTGTCTGTGCAGTCTCTTCACATGCTGCTTGAGTATCCTACTAGCATGGTGGCTGGCTTTTCCAGAGCAGGTGGCCCAAGACGTCAAGCTGGGAGCTTTGATATTGTGATATTTAACCTTGGAAGTCCCATTCTGTCATTTCCGATGAATTCTGTGGGTTAAGTGGAGCCAGTTTTGGTTCACCGTGGGAATGAATGACTCCAGGGCGTGGATACCAGGAGATGAGGCCCACTGGGGGCCATCCTGGAGGCTGGCTCCCATAGGACCTATGATCCAGTCACAGGTGTTCACCGACGTTTGAGAATGTGGTGGGTATGCATTTCAATTTTCCCAGAAATGAGTGGATATGATGTATGTACGTATATAGAAAAAAACGTTTTAAAATTTAAAAAATGAGTTTGGAAACAGTGAATTCAAGAACCATGAGTGTGATCTGGTTTTGAACAAAAGAGCAGTTTTAAAGACACTTCATTGTTGAACTGTATAAAAGATTTAGAAGACTTGATGTGTGCAATTGTTCTTAAGCTTCCAGTTATGCTTTTCTCCTTGCTTGGCTAGAAGTTATTCAGGACCTTTACGCCTATAATGGCAATTCTAATAAATAGGTCATTAGATACCGAATATATCTGTATGTGCTGTGGTTCAAAAAGGAACACATTCACTGAAGAAACATATTGAAGAAAATCTGGGATAATCAGGATTTGCAAGCTTGCATAGCGGATCTGATGTCTGTTAGATTCTTGAAAATGTCTCCATCCCTGGCAGCCTCCAAAGGAGAATGCAGGTGTCTGTCGGTAAATATGGTAGAAAAACTGCTTGCTCCTGAGGAGTAGGAGATGGACCTAATCTAGCCTCTAGGAAGCGGCTTCAGGGTTTCAGGGGTGTCTCCATGACCTAAGTGTTGCCTGATATCTCATTATATTTACCCTTGGAACAAACACTGTGTGTTCTTTATTTTTATTTATTTATTTTTTTATTTTTTTATTTTTTTAAAGATTTTATTTTTATTTATTCATTTATCCCCCCCTTGCTGCCTGTGCTCGCTGGGTCAGCCAACCACGCCGTGCGGGCGGGCCCGCCCCCACCAGGAGGCCCGGGGAACCGAACCCGGGGCCTCCCATATGGTAAACGGGAGCCCTACTGATTGAGCCACAGCCGCTTCCCCTGTGTGTTCTTTAGAGAGTAGAAGCAGGAGCAAGCTCAAGGAGGAGATGGTAAGAGAAAAAGTCATCTGAGCACAAGCAGCTCCCACACTGGGTGCTTCACAGTCTCCCCATTGGGGCTGCTCCCACTTGTTCATGTAACCAAATTGTAACACTCATACCTTCCCTCTGCCATAACACATGGGGGGCAAACGCATCTTTGCAGGTTTCCGCTTTCCTTGTTTGCTTTGTTTGTTTTCCTTTTCTTGACTGAAGCTGCCTTTCAGGAGTAGCAGAATTTGAAAAATTGAATTGTGGGTTTGCTTTCTATCTCTAGTGTGGTGTGGTAAAAAACAACTTTATCCCTGAAATAAGAAACCACAATGAGATGGGGGGCTGCAATAAGATCGGAACAATTCCTTAAAAATATTTAACGATAATTTGTCTTTAAGGTACCGAAATAAGACATGAGAGTGAGATCATATATATTTTAATTAGATTTTTTTTGATGGATTCTAGTCCAGGCTCTACTTGCTAGAGGCTTATTTTTGTCTGGGTTCTTCCTTTTCTAAAACTGTTGGAGAGAATTATTTTCTCAGAACATCAATTCTTGGCTCAAGTAGTATCTAGACAGGCTGCATCTTTTTTTTTAGTATCTTTTTCTTCTTGTTTCTCGTCTTTTATTTCTCAAAATACATGTGCTTTTTATAGATATGGGAGCAATTTTCAGATTAGGCTCTTGAAAATAGTTTGAATTATAACATATTAGGGAAAAGTCATAATTTGCCCACAAAAGCCCATCAAGTTTTATTTTATTAAGAGCAGTGCTCAGAGGCTGCAGGCAGGAAAAAATAAAATAAAACGGGAGCTCTTTCTCTTGGCAATTTAAGCCATAGTTGTGTTTGTAGGAGTAATTTTGAATGTTGCATGGACACCTTAATTAAAAATACACGTAAGCACACCTAGTTCCTGTTCTTCATTACCTTATACCTCCTCAAATACCTTGCAGAGGGCTTAAGAAGTCTGGAGGGTCATGTTTACAACAGTATGCTTTTTTCCAGTTGTGCAATTAACTGCGTGATTCTGAAGAAGCTTGCCTCTTGGATCCTTTTCTCCTTTCCATTCCCCCTGGCTTCATCCTGGTTCATGCCCTTTGTCCTTCTACTTGTGATTGTGATTTGTACTCAGACTCGTCATTTCTCATCTAGTCTCCATACTGCTATAGGATTGTTGATTTTTTTTTTCTTTTTCTTTATTTTTAAAGAACTTTTAGATTACACAAAAGTTACATGGAAAATACAGGGGATTCCCATATACCTCATCCCCTTCCCTCCCATGCTTTCTCCCATTAACATCTTTCATTAGTGTGGTACATTTGTTACAATTGATGAACACATATGGAAGCATTGCTACTAATCATGGTCTGTAGTTTACATTATGGTTTACACTTTGCACCGCACAATTTTATAGGTTTTGACAAAATGTATAATGGCCTGTATCTGTCATTGCAATGTCATGCAGGACAATTCCATTGTCCCAAAAATGCCCCATGTCCCACCTATTCTTCCCTCTCCCTCCCCTCAGAACCTCTGGTGACCACTGTCTTTACATCAATGTTACAAGTTCTTCTAATGCTAGAATAATAGTAAGTCTACTTTGGTCCATAGTTGCATTCCCCCCTTAAGTTTGTTCATTCAGGGAGAACTCTCTGATTGCATCCTATCTACCCCCAGATTGGTGAACAATTTCCATTGCTGCTATGTAAAGTTGAAACCCCTCCATCTTGGCATTGATGATTCTTCAAAAACCGAATACCTTGTAACTCAACATGCAACTACCATTCGAACTGGCAGTTATCATCTTGGGCATTTAGCCCTGATAAATGGAAACTTAGGTTCACACAAAAACCTGTACGTGAATGTTCATAGCATCTTTATCTGTAATAGCCCCGACCTGGAAACAACTGCCAACGTTCTCCAGCAAGTGAATGGTTTCACACATTGTGGTCCGGCCATGCTTTGGAATACTACTCAGCAATAAAAAGGAATGAACAATTGCCACATGCAACAACTTGGATCTATCTCTGGGAAATGATGCTGAGTGTAAAAAGCTCATTTTAAAGATTACTTGTTGTGTGAGCAACACATAAGACATATATGACGTTTGTCCTTTGGAAGCTCTCAGTCTGGTGAGACATGGATCAAGTTATTAAAAGTCATTAAAAAAATAAAAACATCTCGGGTGAGATACGACTAAGAAATACTCAAGCTCGTTGGTGCCACTTGGGACTGTGGGGCCAGCTGTTAACAGATACTCCATTTCTTCATGCGGGCAAGGAATTTGGATGGTTGATGGGAAAGCAATTTTTACTTTTGATAATGAATCCAAATTTTCTTAAAACATCATCTTGGGCAATATTGGACAGAGTGAATGAAACCTACAGGTGGGGTTCCGTTCTGGTAGCGTGGTGGTGACTTTTGATGAAGGTGAGCACCCTCGGGATAAAGTGGTAAGGCTCTCAGAGGCTCCGGCAAAGGTGCAGCCATAGGCAGCTGATGCTTCGTCCTTGGTTCCCCATTCACCACTGACCAAGTACTCTTGTTCAAAAAACACAAAAAATGAACTTCTATTTCGAAATACTTCAAACTTACAGAACAGTTACAAAAATAATTCAAACCCCATATCCAGAACTTCGACATACGCTACTTCCCCAGGTATCCAGATCCACCAATTTTAACATTTTGCCATATTTGCCATTTAATCTATATTTATTTATCTATCAATCCACTTTCTGAACATGAGTATAGGTTGTATACATGTGATGCTCCGTAAACACTTAATACTGCCAAGTACCTTTCCTAAGAACAAGGATATTCACTCATGTAACCCCTTAAGAGCAGCTATCAAGTTAAAAAAGTTTAACATTGTCACAAAACTTAGAGTCTATATTCCACTTTTTTCATATGTCCCAGTAATGTCCTTTGAGCCTTTTCTCCTCCCTACTGGATCCCATCCAGGATGTTGTGTTGCATTTTATTGTCATTGTCTCTTCAGTTGCTCTTTCTTTTTTTTGTAATTGTGGAAATATGTGCACAACATAAGATTTCCCATCTAAGCCTCACCCAAGCGTACTGGTAATTCAGAGGAATTAATCACATTTACAATATTATGGTATCCTCACAACGCCCATTACTAAAACCTTCCCATCTTCCCAAACAGAAATACTATATGCATTTTGCATTAACTACCCATTCTCCCTGTCCTTGCCCCTGGCAACTCTTAATTTCTGTCTTGATGAGTTTGCATATTCGCCAATATTTTTTTTTGTAGTTACCATGGGGGATTAAATTTAACATTGTTTAGTAGAAATGAAAAGTGAGCCACAGATGTAGGCCCCCTGTGTAATTTTAAATGCTCTAGTAGCCTCATTACAAAAATTAAAATGAAACAGGTAAAAGTAACTTTAATAGTGTATATAATCTATCTCATATATTTTAATAATGTATATAATTGACTTCATATATAAAATATTATAATTTCAGCATGTACTTAATATACAAATTATTAAGGGATAGTTTACATTCCTTTTTTTCAGACCACATCTTCATAATTTGGTGTGTATTTTACACTAGCAGGGCATCTCAATTCTGCCTAATGCTTTACCTCCTCAATAGCTACTAAATGGGACATCACAGTTCCAGAGCAGCCCTTGAATTCTACTCGAATTCTCTTCTCAACAACTTCCACTGCCTCCCAGGTTTATAAGCCCTCAGAATTCGTAAATTAACAACAACAGCAGCAATAATAATAAAGAGCTGGTGCTTATTTTGCGTTACCGTGGGCAGAAGATGGCAGGGGCAGCAAACAGCTGGGGAGGATTGTTCATCAGCAAATATTTTAAATTCTAACTCCTATCCAAGTGATGAAAATCAATAATAAAAGCTAGGTTCTCAATTTCACAATGGAACATAAATAATATTTAAAATATTTGGTTCTGAAGATAAAGGACGAATACACTTTTGACACAATGCTTCCAGTATTTCTGATTTTCATTCTTGGTGTTATTTTCCATTATGGTAACATTTCCTTAAAACTCACTTCCCATCCCTCCCTCCCACTCAAGGAGTTGCACTTGGGTATTCTAATGTCCTGGTAGAGGAGCCCCCCATCCCCCCCAGTCCCAATTTAATTCTTTTCTTGGCTTTATATAGACACAGGGAAGAGGAAGTAAGCAACAATGCTACCAAGTCAGTGTTTCCTAAAATAGGCTCTATAGAATGACAGTTTTGTGGGATGTCATTAATAGGTTCTACTAGAACAAAAATTGTTTCTGTGGCTAAATAAATATGCGTTATGCAGGCAAAACATATGTTATACTTGGGTTTAGCTGCATGTGACAAACTTACAGCCATAACCAAACAGGAAGGACTTTTTCTCACATGACCAAAGATGCAGATTGTCCAGGGCTGACTGGAGACTCCATTTTCTCACCAGCACTCAGAGGCTTTCTCTTTCCCGGCTAATAGCCTTAGCTTGTGCCCTTAATCTTCAGGATTGTTGCCTTGTGTTTGGAAGACAGCTTCCCCAAACGTGTGTATTATAGTCTCAAAGAAGGTGCAAAGAAGGAAGGGAGGGAGGGAGGGAGGAGAGGAGGGAGAGGGAAAGAGGGAGGCAGAAAGGGAGGGAGGGAGGGAGGAAGGGAAGATTCTTCACCTGCAAAAACTAAAACTTTCCCAGAGAGCTTTGGGAGACTCCTGCTTAGGTCTTACCAGGTAGAACTATATCCATGTTGCTTCACGGGACTCTGGGAATTCCGATGAATATTTTTTAAATATATTTTTTATTGAAGTATATCATTTACACATGAACTTGCATAAACAAGTGTATAGTAAAGATTGTGAACTTATAAAATATTCATAACATACAGGGGTCCCATACATCACCCCTCCACCAACACTTTGCATGCTGTGAAACATTTGTTACAAACTGTGCAAGGGCATCGTCAAAATATTACTACTTACTATAGTCCCTATCTTACATTTGGTGTATTTTTCCCCCAACCCACCTTATTTTTAAAAATATATATATTTATTACAGAGGTTGTAAACTTGCAAAACAGTCCTACACATATAACACCCCTTCACCAACACACCACACCACGGTGGAACATTTGTTACAGATTATGAGATAATATCAGGAAGGTGGATATTTTAATGGAGTATATTATGGTGGTAAACTAAACTACCCTTCTCGTCATAAGGATGAAGGGAAGAATAGAATCTGGGTTTTTCAGTGTCTGCCACATGGAGAGAGTGGTTGCTTAGAGCCAGTTATTTAATATTTTGCTTCGTGCATGTCTAATGGAGGATTGTTACCCTCTTTTTTTTTTTTTTTCCCCTCATAAAACACTATATTTTTTATGGAGGCTCTTGAAGGGGTATTGTTCTGGAAAACGAGCTGTGGGGGACATTTTATTAAGTTGTAATTCTGGTGAGTCCATGTGTCCTGGACAAAAGATGAATATAGGGTTTGTGGAAGACTATGGTATATGGCTAATCCTAAAGTCCTTCTTGTCCTTTTTCTCCCTTGTCAGATTCTAGTTTCCCATGTAGCATCCCTTTGGCCAATTAAACATAAATGGAAGTCTGCTAGCTGCCTACAGGGTACGTTTTTGTTTTCTTGATAAAAAGGAGCAGATGTTTTAGGACCTGATCCCTTCCTTCTACCTGTGCTTTGAACATGGACACTACATCTCTGATGTCACTCGGAGTGGGCATCTTGCAACAATGGGTTACACTCTCAGAGACTTCCACAAACACTAGCCATAGAGCTGATGCCAGCTCCTCCCTGTCTTCAGATTCCTGTTATGCAAGAAACAATAACTCTCTATTAGTTTAAGCTAAAAGCATCGTCATTGATAGAGGGATGTTATCAACAGCTTGCCCACCAGTCCATAACTTGCTCATCTGCCCTCAGTCTCATGTACTATGTCACTTCTACTGACAGGCTCAGCCACAGCTCCCCAAGGCAGATAGCCACAGAGCTCAGATCCACTGAGCAGTGGGCTGTGGAAACTGTCCTGCTGTTCCTTGCCTCATATCCAAAATTCTGGGGTAGGGTCATAGGCTACCATTGGGCTACTTATTCAACCTTGGCCTCCAGCTTGTGCCTTGGTTCCTGATTCGCACTCACTCACTTGATGGCCAGGAAGAAGACCTACACTGATCCGCAGCCAGTTCCTTCCTCGGGGCTGGACTCTCTTTCCCCTGGAATCTTGCCCAAGCTGTGTAGATCCCTGGAAGGAAAACACTGCCATCTTTTTGACTACGAGCATTTCTCTTACTTAGAAGCTTCAGCTACATCCCCTAGCCACAAATTGGACCAGCAATATCTTTGATATTTTCGTTGTCTTAGATTGACCTTGTGTTTGCTGAGGACCTTTGGATCCTGAAGTTTGGACTGGTAGCCTTTCTAATGCAAAGATCAGCCAGTCTCCAAACCCTAGACTCAGTCCTGACCCATCTTTTCCCACTGAAGTCCCAGTATGTCCGTGGGTTCTGACAATTCTCTCACGGTTCCCTGGGAAACTGTATGGGGTGGCCAGCATCCGAGATGGTGCTCAGTAATTCTTCCGCCCTGATATTCACACCCCTGTGTAGTTGTCCCCCACAATAAAATGGCCGGCCACTAGAATGTTGGAGCAGCAGAACATTATGGAAATGAGAGTGTGTGACTTTTGAGGATTGGTCATGAAAGGCTTGGCCACTTGTGCCTTGCCTTCTCTTGGACCGTTCACTCTGGCGAAAGCCAGCTGTCATGTCCTGGACAACATTCATGAAGCCATCTGCAGAGGTCCTTATGGAGAGGAACTGAGGCCTCTTGACAAGAGCCAACACCCAATTGCCAGCTATGTGCCTGAACTGCCCTGGAAGCAGACCCTCCAGCTCCAGTCATGCCTTCAGAGAACTTCAGTCCATGAGAGACCCTGAGCCAGAAACATCCAGCTAAGCTGCTCCCAATTTCCTGACCCATAGAAACTACATCGGATAATGTTTATTGTTGTATTTGGCAGCTAAATTTTAGTATAATTTGTTACACAGCAACTGATAGCTGATGCATTACCATTCAGGGCTAAGCCGTGGCCACTAGGGGTTCCTGCAGAGTCACCTGAACATATGCTGGACTGTGATAATATTTGTGCTATAATAGTGCCCATATCATAATTTCCATTTGGGGCATGAAGAAGTACTTGTTAGTGTTTGGTACTTATTAAGTACTTAAACACTTTTCCATGCTTATTCATTAGGAATGACCAGAAATGGTGTGAAAATTAAAAGAAAAAACAATATTTAAAATTTTAATTGAATTTGAAAATTGAGAACCCCAGCTCTAGGGAGGATTAGGGAGACAAACATTTCCCTACTGAGTTTCTCTGAGACTCAGGAAGTGCCAATTTGAGGTGAGCCACAGAGGCTGCAGGGACCAAGTGTAAAGTCCTGTTTTGTAATTTGTCCTGTTGTGTAATTTCAAAGGTGAGATTTCCAGGGGTGGAGAAAGAGAATTCTTTCCTTTGCACTTATGAAGATACACTATTAGGACCCTGCCCAGGAGCCCAAATGGAGACGTACCTGCATCATGCAAGAAGTTGGATTCTCAGGGAAACGAATGTGGACACGTCAGGTTGAGTGGTTAAGCACCAGGTCTGGAGCAGGTTCCATGCCGGCCTTGTGGGGCCCTGGGCAAGTTACTGGTCCTTTGGGAATCTCTTTGCTCCTTTCTAAGGTGGGAGCCAGAATAGTGTTCTTGTGGGGGTTTGATGATGTGACTCATGGATGCTTCCTATTGTCTGTTCTGTTTTGGTGGTTCTATCGTAAACTGTTAGCTTGCATTGTGCTTCCGACGTGCGCGGGACTGTAAGGGACAGACCAGGCAGGACAAGTGGCAGTGTAAATAGAAACCGTTCATGTTGCTTCTGAGGTTGCTGAATCACAGTGAGTTGGCTGCTCTGTTCAGCCATGCATGATGAAGACATAAAAATGGGGTCATTTAATACACCCATATCACACAAACATTTTACCTTGTACAGTTACCACAGAGTACCTCTTCATTGCAATTATCTGATTATGATGAAAATACAATGAATTGTTCCTGGTGCAGACGGGTTATCCCTGAAACAAGGACATACAGAAACAGTCACCCACAAGGATTTTATACACACACGTCCATACTCATATGCAAACACACACACAAATGCACATATGCGCACTCACGAGTACATATGTACACGCTCAAACACATCACATTTTGAAAACGCTATGTTTCTATAAGTTGGCCTTCCTTTTCTTTCTATTGATGACAGCTCACTAAGTTTCCCTAAGATGTGGAACACAAAACAGTAAAAGCGACTGGAAACTCTTCCTAGAGAGGGAATTTTAGAAATCATGAGTGAGCCCATGATTTTAGAAATCATGAGTGAACAGCAGTTGGGCTCAAACCATAGCAATAAATAAACCTTTCCATTTTTTTATTTCTGGCTCTGAGAATTAGGTTTCTTTCACAAGCTAAGTTCTCCTGATTGCCTAAAATTGTCCGAAAGAAATTGAGGGCCGAAACCCCAGCTTAGCTGTCCTCTACAGGACCCTGCCTCTCTGCTCGTTACTGGGAGACTTAGGTCCAGGCCACGTTTGCATCAGGATGGTAAAGATGTTTCCCATATGGCAGGCCCTTCTGGCAGGCCCATGGTGTCATTTTGCTGAAAACACAATGGTGCCTTTTGCAAACACAATGGTGCCTCTTGGATATGTTTCTGTAAGAGTAAAGATGCAAAGGGAGAGGAGAGGCAATTTGCTTGTGAGGGTTTGATCCCTTTAGGGATCCTAAAAATCTCTAAAGATTAGTTCTCCATTGTGCACACTCACTGGCCTTTGGTCCTCAGACAGCAGAGTAGGGTGTGTAGGGGTGCACACTCCTCTGCCTTCCTGCTCTCCCCTGGCTCTGGGCCAGCCCTGTCTCCCTGCCTGCCTCCCTGCCTGCCTCCCTCCCTCCCTGCCTGCCTCCCTCCCTTCTTCCCTGCCTGCCTCCCTGCCTGCCTCCCTCTCTGCCTGCCTCCTTCCCTCCTTCCCTGCCTGCCTCCTTTCTTCCCTCCCTCCCTCCCTCCCTCTCTCCCTGCCTGCCTCCCTGCCTCCCTCCCTCCTTCCCTGCCTGCCTCCCTGCCTGCCTGCCTCCCTCACTCCCTCCCTCACTCTCTGCCTCCCTCCCTCCCTCTTTCCCTCCTTTGCTGCCTCCCTGCCCCCCTCCCTCCCTGCCTGCTTCCCTGCCCCCACTACCTCCCTCCCTGCCTGCTTCTCTGCCTCCCTGATAGAAACAGGAGGTGCTGGTTTCTGGTCTAAAGAGCAGACAGAAGAAGGAGCTAGAGGAGGTCAGTGTTTCTGGCTCTCTGAACCATCCAAGTTTTAGTTGAATGTTTCTTCATATGACCTCTGCTAGCTGCATGGTTCCAGGTCAGGCTCAGGGAGAACAGGACTGGTCCATTTTGTCACGGAGTACGCCACAGATTGCAGAAGCGGGATTTCTTTCTCACTTACAGTCAGCGTGCCCACCGAAGATGAACACCTGCCGGTGCGGTGACCACATCTTCCTCTGATGTGGACGCCAGTTGTGGAAACTGGCGACCTGATTAATAGAGCATGAGGCTGGCAGGCATGAGAGGAAGTGGTCATTGCTAGAAGAGGAGACATGGACGTCCGCCCAGTTCCTCTGAGAAGGAAGGGCACCATGTGGCACACGGCAGGGTGCAAATCTCCAACCGCAGAGGTCAAAGTCTCTGTCTTTAGAAGATTGCTCCTCAGCCTACAATTTTAAATCATTTCCTCTTCCTTGAGGGAAGGCCTTAAAAACGTCTTCAGCTCTTTCAATCTCTTAGTCATCGAAAAAAAAGTTTACTCTATTCATGTGTGGATGTATGCACTTGTGTATTTTTGACTATGGGTGTGTATGTTTTTGTGTATACATGCACATTTGTGCATGCATAGGTGCATGTGTGTGTATGTGTAGATGTGTGTCCACTTGTGTTGATGAGTATACATGTACACACTTGTGCACAAACACCTGCCTATGTGTTTGTGTGCGTGCATGCACATGTGCATATGCATTTGTGCCTGAGAGCATCTGCACACGTGTAGAGTTGTATAGGGTGCACATGTTTGTGTTTGCATGCATGCGTGCACCTTTATGTCTGAGCAAGCTCACGTGTGCACATGTGTGCACATGTAGAAATGCGAATGCACACCTAGTTGTGTGTGCATGTGTGCTGCACGTGTGCATGTGTGCATGTATGTTTTTAGTTTACCTAACCTGTGGTAAACTCTCCTATACTTTGGTGGCTGTTTGTTTTTCCCCCACCGCTGATCCTGCTAATGTTTGTATGCAATCAGAAATGATTTTGTGGCCCCAAATACTAGGCTGCAGCTTTCCTGAATTAATGGGTCAGGAGGAGCCTACTGATTACAGAACAGAGAAGTTTTTTGAATGTCAGTCCCTGGCTGTCAGGGGCTGCGGGAAGGAAGGAGTGCAGTTGCAGACGGCCTTACTGTGGGCCTGGGTGCAGACCGTGGACGGACAGGCTGTGAGTGGCCTGGGGACCAATGTCAGGGGCGCAGGTAAAAAAAGATGTCCCAGGGCTCCTGTGAGGGGCGGCAGGCTTCAGGAGCCCAGGCCCCCGAGCCTCGTACTGGGTTTCACAAGACTGCCCACACTGGGCGGATGGCGTCGTACCGGTGCATTGTGCAGTTAAAAATGTTCCGTGGCAGCGCAAGGTGCTGGGCGTGGGGTGGAGCAGGGGAGCCCCGTATGGCATGCCTGGTTTTCTGTAAACGCACAACTTCTCTACCAAAACAAACAAAACGAAAGCAACCCGCCACCCAGAACCACCACAGAAAGCCTGTATTCTACCAAGGAGTGAGCCATTTTGAGACATTTACTTTTCTTCCCCTCCCCCCTTCTCTTTCCCTTTCTCTTCCATTTATCTCCCTTTGCATGTGGTTTCTCTTCCTTTCGTAAAAAAGAAATTCAAATGGTTATAAACTCACTTTCATTCTAGGCAAACCTCGCATCACCAGATGAAGATCTAGCAGTGTTTACACTGCTGTATAACCATGTATTTCCTGCAGACTTACATTTACTCCCTAAGGGTTTGTGACATTTTTCCCTCCTTTTTTCCTGAGTTTTTCTTAAACTTAAAAACATTTCCATGAAGACTAATGTCGGCCAGAAAGACTCTAAGCTACGTCTTTGCCTGGGACAGTCACCGAGACAAACCAGAGGTGTGGGAGTACCTGAAGGGACCCTGAGTCCCTGAGGGCGATGTATTAGAGTCACTTATGCTATCAGCCCTATTAGAGGCTGGGAACGATGACAGGAAAAGCCACACGTTTCTTTCTTGTCTCCCACCTCAGGCAGTTGAAATGCTTTTCTTGCCTTGCCATCCTCCATTCTTAGAGCCACTTTACGAAGTTGGTGGGAGTTAGGGGACTGCGACCCTCACCCGGACGGACGGGCTGCCCCCCACCAGACTCTCCGATGCGCAGTGACCAGACAGGTGTTAAAGAAAAGGCGTCTCCACAAAACACGAATCCAGAGGCAGCCCCTGCTGCTGAGCTTGCAGTGGGCATTTGAGATCCCCTGTGGCTTAGCGAATTAAGCTCTGGGTGGGAGGTCCTCAGGAGTGGGTGCTGCGAGCAGCTCTGGGAATCAGGAGCTCCAGGCCAGGTCGGGGTTGCCTGGTGTGTTTGAACAAGCTCTGCAGGGACGCTGAGGCTAGGGAGGAGACCCGCTGCTCCAGGGCAAGCCCTACAGCCTTGGCCTTGGCCGGTTCTGGGGCCCTTTCCCTTCTCTCCGAGAGGGCTTGAGTAGGCAGGAACTGGCCGGTACTCACAGGAGAGCGGGGTGGGGGGTGGGTGGGAGGTGTTTGGGGGTGTGTGTGTGTGTGACAGAATTTGGATGTGGACCCACTGCGTAAATACCTGAAACTGGATGTTAATTAGTCATGATCACCTTTCTTCTGAATGCGTCCAAGATCCTACAGTAAAGGCACTGATTTTTTTAAATTTTAGTACAAGCTCCAGACTTGCCCTCCCCTTCTGGACTTGCTTCTCCTCCCCCGACTGGGCAAGCTTGCCATTCCAGGAGGCTGACTTGGTGGGCATGACTGCTAACCCGCAAGGCCTGAGACGGGCTCTCGTTCCCGGGCGTGTCATCGGTGGCCTCTGGCAGCTGTACAGGTTCCTTGTGCATTTTACGTTCTAAATGACCCAGAGCTGCGGGGACTCTGGGACTTCTCTTATTGGACTGTTCCACAGTCTGGTGGATTTCATTTTAGAAAGTAATTTTGTTCTCTAAAGCCTCTTGAAGATCAGGCAGCCCTGGGAGGACATTGTTTCAGTTGTGCTGCCTCCCAGCTGAGACTGACGGAAACAAAAGAAACCATCTCGAGTGCTAATACTGGCAAATACTGCTTCTGTAAGCCCTGTCTCCACGCCTCTTGAAGTGCATTATGTCTTCTTGGTAGTGTTGACTTACTTGCGTCGAGAATTTTGTTGTACAAAGCAGGGGAAATTATTTCACAGTTGCTTCGACTGGAAGTCTGTTGAGTTAGTTTAATCATTAAGTATATTCAAATGCGGTAAGCTTTGCTAAGAGAAGAAAAAGATGAGCACATTCTTAGCCCAGATCAGGAGGCTTAAGTGCCGTCCCGAATATTTTGAGATAGATTTAAAGGTACTTTTAATTTAGGAAGGCCAAGGAACCTTGAAATCTGAAAGCGTGCCCATTGCTCATCATTTTCAGCGTTATTCTAATGTCATTTCTCTGTGACACCTCATACCTAGATTACATTACCATGACAACCACCCGTGTCCCTCATTCATTGCTGTGAGTTAACTTGGATGAGGAGCATGGCTAAACTATGAAATTTTTGGACTTTGTGTTAATTGAAGACAATTTGGTAGTTGCTTGCGTTACTTCTAGTTTCCGGATGTGGGCAGCTAATGTCCTCTTTATCTTCCCTTCTATGAAAAGAGTAGTCTCTGTATAATAGAATTTTTAACTTTATATGATAGGACCCAGCTGACAACTTTGCCTGCCATTATCCGTTACTTAATAATAAAAAATATTTTTGAGATGCCTTTAACCTATGAGGATTATATTTAGTCTTTTATGTCAACTCCTTTTCCATTGGTGTAAGGCATGATGGAAGCTGGCAGAAGGGAAATCATTGGTAGGCCAAAAGTAAATCTGGAGGAGCAAAAATGACCTAAAATTCTTGAAAAAAATGTGTGGCCTCACATACTTGTCATCACTTTCAGAATACAACAGAAGTTGCCCGTTTGCTAGACGAAGGGCCAGCTACACGACTGGTTGCACATGGCAGGCAGAGGGGCGCAGTGGAGCCGGGCAGATGCAGGTTGTCTGAAGATGCGCAACTATGCGCAGGTCACGCCACAGGGTGTTTTAAGGCAGGCTGTGAGTTAAGACCAGTCAGGAAAGATAGGATGAATTATACAATTTTACCCAACCGTAAGAAGGTGTTCATAGTCTCAGTTGCAATAGTGATCCATCTTGATCCATGCGATATGTTAAGCCATGAATAAGAGGAAATGAGTAACTTGGTTGAGTTCAGGAATTAAAGTCTGGACCTGGTGAAATTTGAAGAGAAGTGGGAAAGTAGATGCTTGGGTTTAGGCAAAGAAGACGAATCCGGAGATCAGACAGTGGAGGCTGGAATCAGTGGATCTGTATGGGGAGGGGGGATAATTCATGGCATCTGATCCTAAGTGGAGAAGGTCCTGGAAAGATGGGCTAAAGGAATTAAATTATTTGGGGCTTTGAATTCACACAGACTTGAGTAAATGCAGGCTTTGGCTTTTCCCAGCCATTGGGAATTTCATCTGTAAAATGACCACCCCCCCATACCCCTAGGATGTTGTAAAGATGAAATGTGATAAAAACACAAAACATTCAGTAAAGCAGCCAGCAAGATAGCAGTTACCAGACTCTTTCCTTCCCCTCCTTATGCCTCCTTTCCTGGGGATTGCTTCGTACGCAGAGGTTTCAACTGGAGGAAGTCCCTGACCAGAGAGGCCTGACAGGCAGGTGATCCCCAGCGAGGAGCAGCGGGGCCAAGCTGACTGCACAGGCGTTTGAGGAGCGGAAAGCCTTCTGCCCCAGCAGGAGCTGCTCAGGATCGTTTCCAGAGCTGAGTGGTAAGGGCAGGCACCCACCGAGCACGTGTTATGTTCAGGCGCTGTGCTGTGAGCACTGTGGGGACCTCATTTCCTTTAGGTTTGAGAGCAGCTCTGTGACGTACATCACTTTATTAAAAGTCCATATTTGACAGGTGAGGAAATGGATGCAGAAAAGCTGAAAAGCAGGTCCAGGACCACACAGCTCACTGAGCCAGGACTCGACCTCAGTGCCTACACGCTTAACCACTAACATCATTTATCACGATTTAAAAAGATTTTCCTGAGGTGCCAGGGAATGAGCCCGCGACTTCGTATGTGGGGAGCCAGCCTTCAACCACTGAGTCACGTTGGCTCCCTTGAGTTGGTTTCTACGTTTATTTTTGCTTGTTGTTTGTTTCCATTTTCCTCAGGAGGCACTGAGAACCGAACCCAGAACCCCCTATGGGGAAGCAGGCGCTCAACTGCTTGAGCCACATCTGCTCCCCTCATTTCTTGTGATTTTGACTTGAATACCAGAGGCAGGCTAGTGGTGGCCCCAATCCATTTCCCCTTCTTCCTGGGCACACGGCTAGACCACACCCTCCAGCTTCCCAGCTCAGCGTGGCTGAGTTGAAGCATGTGAGAGGAAGTGACATACCCCAGTTTGACCCATAAAAACCTTGCAAATGCTCCCTCCATCTTATATTCCACCCCACCGCCCCCAGGTAAATGCAGAGCACTTGGAAGTTCTTGGCAGGGTGTAGCCTCAGGAGGGAAGGGATCTGGTCCCGAATGATCACACAGAGGCTCCACCCAGATCACGAACTCAGGAACACCTGTCTCTGCATGGTACACTATTCTATTATGCCATGCCGCTGAGATCTGGGGAGTCTATTTCAGGATGAATGATGACATAACTGAACTGCTTGCTACCGAAGACCCCTCATATCTGTGCCCTTGATTTCTTCTTCGCCCCTCTTCGGTTCCTACCTTGGCATCTGCTGTCTTCCCACCTCTCTGCTCTTCTGCTCTTATTCTCTGAACTCCCCTTTTGCTTGTTTCTCTGGTTTAGGCTTTCTGCTTTGTGACTCCGATGCACGAGGAGTTCTAAACAGTTAAACAGTAAATCACCAGTTAAGAAAGTGGCTTCGAATCCCAGCTGCTACAGCTGGAAGCAGTGGTGTTTATACATGAGATGTAAAAATAGACAAGGAGGAAAGAGCTCTTAAGGAATAGTGGGAAACCTTCCAGATTACAAGGAGGCCTGTAGATTTCTTTTTCTGCTGAAAGCTTGGAGGTTTAGCAATGTCTTCCCGGTATAGGCATAGGGAAACAGAGGGTGCTTCCAGGCATTCCAGGTCATAGTAGACTTCGAACGTCCTGAGGTTCCTGCGTTGTATGAATCAAAGAAGTGGGAACAGGAGAAGCAAGGAGAGCCAATGGAGAGATGCCAGCCTGTTGTTTGGCAGAAACATCATAAGATTGAACATTGAGCTTACTGCCACCAAGAAGCTGAAAACATCCCCAGTTTGGCAATAGTTTTTGATTGCAGAAAGCAGCGTTTGATTTAGACCAGAGGTTGGTAAACTTTTTTTTTTTTTTTTTCTGTAAAAGGCCAGATATTAAATATTTTCGGCTTTTTGGGCCACATGGTCTGTGGCAAACCTTCACCTCTGTTGCTGTAGCACAAAAGCAGTCATAGACAACTTGTAAACGGCTGAGTGCTTTGGCCATGTTTCTGGAGAACTTTATTTATGGACTCTGAAATTTGAATCTCATATAATTTTCATATGCTAGGATGTACTTTTGATATTTTTGATCATTAAAAAAATGTAAGTATCACTCTTGGCTCAAGGGTTATACAAAAACTGTAATGGGCCGGATGTGCCCTATAGCTGTGGCTTGCCAGCTCCTGGTTTGGAATCGTGACGATGTTGGGAGAACCAGGATGTGGAAAGACAAAGTGGCCTCAGTCGAGACCAAGGCAGGGATACTGACATGGACACTTGGACAAGAGTCCTCCGTCGTATCTTTGTCATTGACGGGATTGACAGCACAACTATAGTGGTTTGTTTTTTTCTACTGCATTGAATCTCTCTAGGATGGATTTAGCTTTTCTTAGGTTATCACCCCCAACTTTGTTATTGTCCTTGTTGTCTTTAATACAAGCCCAGGTTAAGAGAAGGTCAGTGCTCCTAAGGGCAGCTCTTAAATCCGGTCAAGTCTTGTCTTGGCAGTCCGTGCGTGGTGCTCTGCAGTAGAGGCTGCTTCATTGCCTACCACGCCTGTTTCTCTTCCTCCTGGGCATACAGGTAGACCACATCTCCTCGTTTCCCTGGTGCTTTGGAGCAGCCACGTGTCTGAGTTCTGTCCCGTGGAATGGGCCGGAATGACTTAGGTCACCTCTAGGCCTAGCCCGTAAGATCCTCATGTGCTTCTCTTCCTGGTGTACATGGCAGGGGAGTTCTTTGTAGCCCTAGAGTTGGGCACATCCACCACTTGGAAGGAGGAGAGGTACCCAGGAGCTCTTCAGACCAAGAACTTGCATGTGGGAATGTTGTGCAAGAAAGGCATAAGAAGTGGTTCTTGTGTTACCCTTCTGGTGCCGTTTGTTAAGCAGTTATCATGTCCTGACTAACGCATGCTTAGCTGGTGAGGATAGGCTGCACTGAACAGAATGGTGCCTGGAGAGGGAGTCTTTCTGTTGTAGTGACGATCACCTAGCCCTTGGCCCTGTATGTGTCTGGGCATTGCAGATGCCTCACCTCTGTACAGACCTCCGGCTCGTCCTTCACCATCTGTTTCTCAGACCCACACCTTCCTGAGACTCCTGGTGATCTACAGCCCAGTCCTGCCCCTTACCTCCTTGTAGAGCGTCACTTGGCAATGCTGGCTTCCATATATAAGCATCAGGCCCATTCTTTACTCAGTTTTCCTTGTATCCTTTTATTTCCAAGTTATCCAGTGAGTAACAGCATAGAAAAGGACATTTCAAGGGCACATAAGTTGATGGTGGCTGCATGCTTCTGTGAGCTGAAGGGATAGCTGGGGGTGGGGGTGGGGGTGGAAGGTGAGCCCATCCAAAAAGGTCCACTGAGGAAATCACCATGTCTGTCTGGCATTAAAAGGACAGACAGGCTGTGACTGGGGAGTATTAACTTGGGAGTGCTATACATTTCATGGTTTGGTGCATTTTAAAGGCTATTTGTATGTGCTGGTAAAAATATATTAATGATGAGATACGTGCTTGCTGGAAGAGAAGCTAAGTTTTTTGTTTTTTTTTTTCCCCTCAAGATGTAGCACTTTGTTTCCAAGCTGTCAATTGATTTATTTCCTGAAATAAGGAACACAAGATTATGGGTAATCTTCTCAAGTGTCAAGTTGTGTGATTGCAGCAAAGCTTAGTGTTTCATTTCACTGTTTCTGCCTGATATTCAGCACAAAGCAGTCTAGAATCTCCACAGAGTCCCTGCCACTAAAGGGAGCACCAGGGCTCTGTCTTTCAACTGGCTCCTCCCCTTATGGGTGTGCTAGCTTTGCACATGCACACATAGAAATGAAATGAGTGATCCGCATGTCAATAAGAAATGGGCCTACTGTGGGCTGAGGACGCAAGTGGCAGGTCCCCTGAGGGGAAGCTCTTACAGGGCAGCTACACATACCTAATTCCAGCATTCTCTGGTCTACTGCTGTTCCCCACCAAACTTGGCTTTCCTCAGCTCTCCATCTCAGCTGGTAGCTCAGCCCCAAATCCTTGGGGTCATCCTTGACTTTCTCTTTCTCTCCAGCCCACATCCAATCCATCAGGAACTCCTTCGGGCTCTACCTTTAAGACATATCTGGCATCTGGCCACGTCTCCCCACCTCCAGATGCTCTGAGTGCTTCTTTCATGCATCTCAATTGTAATTAGAGGAGATTTTTTGTGGACAGTAAAGGAGAGGATAAGAGAAAGTCTCCATAAAAGTTGAGAAGAGAGATAAAGGAAATTGGTGGATGTGTGAGGATTGTGGGAAACAGATGGCCAGATGGAGACCAGAAGGGGAAGACATCAATAAGGGGAGACAGAGGAGGATGAAGCGAAGAACTTCTGAGTGAGAAGACAAAGTCTGGGTTGGTTGGTGCAAACTGGGTCAGAAAATTCTGCGTGAACTTCTGGACAGGGTCTGTTCATTGTAGGGGTCAGGCGAGGGGCTGTGGAAAAGCACCTTCTCAGGTGACTTGGAGGGAGGTGGGGAGGCACGTGCAGCTAGATGTTGCTTTATGTAGAACAGTGCCAGGTGAGGGGAGCACAGGCTGGAAGGGGCATCGCCTGGGAAGCTTGTGAAGTTACAGCTTCTGAGTCAGTATTCGGGGTTGGGTTGGAGAGTCTGCATTTCTAAGAAGCTCCCGAGTGATGTGGGATCTTGGGGGGCTACTGTCCTATCCTTTCCTTTACTTTGAAAAACCTCTACTCCCTCTGTATTAATCCAACCACAATGGCCCCGTTATGCATCTTAATCCCTGCTTTCTGTATTTGATTTTGGGTAAACTGCAACTGTTTTTGCTTTTGGATGGCCAGATCCATAGTGAAGGAATCCCCTCCCCGCCCCCCCACCGAACCACTTAATCTTAGAGACCAGTAAAAAGAGTTTTAAAAAGTGACACAAGTGTAAGGTTTTATAGATAACCTATTAGTTTCCTAGAGATGCTGTTACACATGACCACAAGCTCGGCATCTTAAGACAAGGGGCACTTCTTTTCTCACGGTTCTGGAGGCCAGAAGTTTGGAAGTCCGGGTATGGGCAGGGCCGTGTTCCCTGCAGAGGCGCGAGGGGAGGCTCCTTCCTTGCTTCTCAGTTCTGGGCACTCCTGCCATGGTGCGGC
>JAKSZT010054573.1:520561-565132 GCA_026826555.1 Tolypeutes matacus
GGAGGCCCCGGGAACCGAACCCGGGGTCTCCTGGTGAAGGCAAGCCCGCCCGCACGGCGTGGTTAGCTGACCCAGCGAGCACAAGCAGCAAGGGGGGGATAAATGAATAAATAAATAAAATCTTAAAAAAAAAAAAAGGTGGAAGTGAGGTCTCTGCCCAAACTGGAACAATTGTATTCAAGCAAGAAAAAAAATTTTTTTTTACTTTATTTTGTACATTTAATAATTGAAAATATAAACAATTAAAAACTGCAAAGTAAACACAGATGAATGAATATATACATTTCTCAATTAAATGTAATGGATACATACGAATTTTTTTTTGAATCAAACAATATGTTACACAATATATTTGGTTCATAGTAACACAATCATACAGTATTTGTCCTTTTGTGTCTGGCTTGCTTCACTCAACATCATGCCCTCCAGGTTCATCCATGTTGTCATATGCTTCACGGCTTCATTTCTTATTATGGCTGCATAATATTCCATCGTGTGAATAGACCACAGTTTCTTTATCCATTCATCTGTTGATGGACACCTGGGTTGTTTCCAACTTTCGGCAATGGTGACTAATGTGGCTATGAACATCGGTGTGCAGATGTCTGTTTGTGTCACTGCTCTCAGTTCTTCTGGGTATATACCCAGTAGTGGTATTGCTGGGTCATGTGCAAGCAAGAAAATTGATCCAGAATAAACAAATGGGGCAGCAGAAATACATATGCGTGCACACACACAAACACACGTGTTCATGTACTCTTCTTCATGTTGTAGTAGATATTATAACCAATTTTTTTTTTTTTTTTAAAAGATTTTATTTATTTACTCATTTATCCCCCCCTTGCTGCTTGTGCTCGCTGGGTCAGCTAACCACGCCGTGCGGGCGGGCTTGCCTTCACCAGGAGGCCCCGGGAACCGAACCCGGGGCCTCCCATATGGTAAACGGGAGCCCCACTGATTGAGCCACAGCCGCTTCCCATGTAACCAATTTTTTTGATACCTTTTGCTAGATTGGGGGCTTGACATCCACCCTCCCCCATTTTTTCGAAGTAATGTACTGAAAAAACAATACACTTGCAATTTTTCTTGACTACCTTCCAAAAAGTATAAATTCACCAGCTCAGCTTATAAGGTCATAATTACATGTCAGAAATGAAAATAGGTCTTCAAAGTAACTTTGTAATTGGAAATCTTTTCTTTGCTTTAGTGGCACATTTCAGCTTGGGCATTAAATGGTGTTTCACATGTTTTTTGTTTGGCTTTGTTTTGTTTTAACTGCCATTGATCTTGACTGGTTAGGTCTGCTAGGCGGTAGAGAAATTGCTCTGCTTTCTCAGATTCACGGTTTAATTTACTCAGCAGTTCTTTAAGAGTAAAGCTGGGAGAGGATGTTTTTAACTCTGTTTAAAACTTGGGGCTTCAACTTTCAATTGAAGTTGGAAACATTTCAGGGAAATGAAACATACAAAGTGACACAGCTAGGAGCTTGCAATCAAGTGTGGCATTGAAAGCAGGCATGTAAGAGGAAGATAACTGAGAATTACAGACAGGGAAGGGTGGGGGTAGCCCTGCAGTCCTAGACTACAGTTTGGGTTGGGTGGGTGATATTCCAGGCTGTGAGGCTTAGGAAGAGACCTGCGGATTTGAAGCATCATAGATTTTGCAAGGTAAAAATCTAAGTAGGAGAGCATTCAGGGGGAGTAAACCAAGGAAACGTGTGGGATCATTTTCTTCCCTATCCAGTATTTCAGAGACTGGAGATGTTTATAAATCCCACAAGTTTGCTAAAACCTTTTCGGGATCAGAATTATTCTAGATGTAACCTGCTATCCTTTGACATTCTTCGTTTACCTACCGTCTGGCTATTTTCAAATGAGCTTTTATTTTTAAAAGAACATCTACTGATAATACACATTCCAGAATACAGTTATATTAAAATGCATAGTTTCATACTTCATAGTCATTGTAATTGGTGATGGTCTCTTTCCATTTGGATTTTGTCTCTTTCCATTTGAATTTTGTCCTCTTTGTCAGGGCTGCTCTAACAAAGTACCACCCTGATTGTTTGACTTCATCTTAACTAAATAACATCTTCAAAGAACTTATTTAAGAATGGGATCACACCACTGGACCAGGGGTTAGTCCTTGAACATGTCTTTGTGGGGTGCATGATTCAGTCTTCATTGGGAAGATGTGAGAGGTTTGGTGGAGTCCAGTATGATCTGCTATACCATCTATTTTGTTTCATTAACTTATTTTTATTGTAGTAACATATACGCAAAGTATTTCCCATTTTAACCACTTTCAAGTGTACAATTCAGTGGTGTCAGTTATATTCACAATGTTGTGCTATTATCACCACCATCCATTACCAACACGTTTTCATCACCCCAGGCAGAAACTCTATCCATTAAGCATTAGCTCCCCATTCTCCACCCCGCCCCTGGCAGCCTGTATTCTCATTTCTGACACTGAATTCATATATTCTAATTATTTTATGTAAGTCAGATCAGACAATATTTGGCCTTTTGTGTCTGGCTTATTTCACTTAACATGATGTCTTCAAGGTTGATCCATGTTTCAACATATCATTCCTTTTCATGGCTGAATAATACTCCATTTTATGTACATACCATGATTGTTTATCCATTTATCCATTGATGGGCACTTTCACTTTTGGCTGTTGGGAATAATGCTGCTATAAACATTGGTGTACAGATATCCCTTTGGGTTCCTGCTTTCAATTCTTTTGAATATGTACCTATAAGTAGGGTTGCACCACATGGTAATTCCGTTTTCGGCTTTTATAATGAGAATTTATTTAGGGAAAAACTTTACAGTTCCGAGGCTGTGAAATGTCCAAATCAAGGCATCAGCAGAGGTGCTTTTTCACCAGAGTCAGCTATTGTTTTTTTTTTAAAGATTTTTAATTTATTTATTCATTTATCCCCCCCTTGCTGCCTGTGCCCGCCGGGTCAGCCAACCATGCCGCGCGGGCGGGCCCGCCCCCACCAGGAGGCCCCGGGAACCGAACCCGGGGCCTCCCATATGGTAAACGGGAGCCCTACTGATTGAGCCACAGCCGCTTCCCAAGAGTCAGCTATTGTTGATTCTGGGGTCCTGCCACGTGGTGAAGCGAGATGGCCACTGATCGCTGCTGAAGTCCCTGCCTTCTCCCCCAGAATCTGTCGTTTCCCCAAGCTCGGTTGTGGGCAACTAGGCATAGGGCTTATATCTTCAGCCTCTGGGCCCAGCCTCTTGGGGGCTTTCATGCTTAAGCTTTGCCTGCTAGTGATCTTCTCACATGGCAGGATCAAAAAGAGCAGAGCTCCCTTTTCCTATGTCTCTCTTTGTGTCTCTGTTTGTATTAGACTCAGCAAGAGGGCAGAGACTCAGCCTAAATCACACCTCACTCCTGATGCAGTCCAACAAATGAGTCTCACACCCACAGGAATAGATTAGTTCAAGAACATAATCTTTTTCTTTTTGGGATTCACCATATTCAATCTGTCACCACCAAACTGATTTTCACAGTGATTGTACCATTTTACATTCCCATTAATAATGCATGAGTGGTCCTGTTTCTCTGCATCCTCACCAACAGTTGTTATTTTCTGTTTTTTTTTTTTTTATTTTTTTTTTAAACAATGGCCATTCTATTGTGTGTGAAGTGGTATCTCATTGTAGTTTTGACTTGTATTTTCTTAATGACTAGTGATGTTGAGCATATTTTCATGTGATTATTGGCCATTTGTATATCTTCTTTAGAGAAATGCCAGGCTATTTGCTCATTTTTTGTGTTCTTTGTCTTTTTGTTGTTGAGTGATAGGAGTTCTTTATATATTTTGGATATTAAACCCTTATCAGATACATGGTTTACAAATATTCTCTCTCATTCTCTAGGTTGTCTTTTCACTTTCTTGATAATGTCCTTTACACAAAAGTTTTAAATTTTAAGTCTAACTTATCTATTTTTTTCTTTTGTTGCTTGTGCTTTCGATGTAAAGTTTAAGAATCTCTTGCTTACTACTAGGTCCTGAAGATCTTCTCTTGTGTTTTCTTGTAGGAGTTTTATAGTTTTAGTTCTTATATGTTGGTCCTTGATCCATTTTGGGTTCATTTGTGTATATGGTTGAGATAGGGGTCCACTGTCATTCTTTTGTATAAGGATATCCAGTTTTCCCAGGACTGTTTGTTGAAGGGACTACTCTTTCCCCATTGAGTAGACTTGGCATCATTGTGAAAAAAAATCAATTGGCCATAACTATAGTTAACAGCAATATTGTAATATTATTGAATCAGTGTCAAAGAAGTTACTTTATCGATGCTAAGGGCCAATAATAGGGGGTATAGGATTTTTCTTTTGGTCTAAGGAAAATGTCCAAAAATTTACTGAGGCACAACTCTTTGATGAAAGTGAGACACTGAGTGTGTACTTTGGATGGATTGTACAAGGCTGTATAACACATTGAACCATGTGGTGGAAGATGGACTGTGGTTAATAGTACAAATATGAGAGTGTTCTCTCATGAACTATAACAAGTGTACAATACTAATACATGGTGTTAATAATAGGGGGATGTATGGAAAAAATATACCAAATATAAGCTATAGACCATAGTTGTAATATCTTGATATTCTTTCATAGTATGTAACAAAATTCCCACAACAATGCAAGGTGCTGGTGGAGGGGTATGGGATGTATGAGAATTCTGCATGCTATGCATGATTGTTTTGTATACTCACAACTTCCCTAATAAAAATATATTATAAAAAAAGAAATAATAGTAGGAAATAAAAAAATAAAAAAAATCAATTGGCCATAGATGTGAGGGTTTATTTCTGAACTCTCATATGCTGTGTGTGTATATAAAAAATTATATATGTATATATAATTTTATATACACCATTAGCTTATTGTACCTTTTAAAACATTTTTATTGGTTGCTCTAGTGTTTATAATATACACCAATGACTTACTACATTCTACCTTCAAATAATATGCCACTTCATGTACAGTGTAGGAGCTGAGTGGCAATATACTTCTATTTCCTCACTATCTTTTTTATTTTTGTTTCTTTATTAGAGAAGTTGTGGGTTTACATACGCCATATATTTTTGAAGATGTAAGTTAGTTGAGTGCTTTTATAGAATAACCCATTGAGAAGGAAAAGCTGTCTTTCAAGGTAGAATTCTAAACCTTACAAGAAAAAGAAACCACTCCAGAACAATTTCTGACATATTTTATAAGTGTGGAGAATGACTACTGTATTAGAGTTCTCCAGAGAAACAGAACTGACAGGAGCTATATATGTTTGTGTGTGAGTGTGTGTCTGCGTGCGTATGTAAGTAGTAAGAGAATAAATATTGGTAGGAATTGGTTCATGGGGCCATGGGGATTGGCAAGTCTGAATTCTGTCTGGGAGGCCTCAGGTTGGAAACACAGTGAAGGTAATGAATTCCCCAGGAGAACCTGGCTGTCTGGAGTCGAGAAAGAAATTCTTCTTTCTCACTGCTGAATTTCTAGGGGCTGGCATTTAAGTCTTCATCTGATTGGATGAGGAGACTCCTCTCATTGCCACAGGGAGTTGTCTTTGTTGATTATAGATACCATAAGCTGTAGATGCCATCAACTGGCTCATGATATAAATCCACCTACAAAATACCCTCCCAGTAACCATCAGGCCAGTGCTTGCTTGACCAAACAACTGGACACCATACCCTGGCCAAGCTGACCCATGAAACTAACCATTAATACTGCCTACAGGGATCTTAGTCTTTATAAATGGATCCATCCTAGAGTTATTCTCCGGACCTTTCTCAAGCTTAACGTGCTAAAACTTAGAAAATAGTCTGTTTCTCAGTCTTCACATATACAGAAAGAAATCATGTGATGTCCAATGGAGTTGTATACACATTCTAAAACAGAGAATAACGGGATGGAACTGTTGAGATATATTATCAAGAATATAATTTCTTGCGTCATGGATACAGAGTTTCTGTTTGGGGGGATGAAGAAGTCTTGGTAAGGGATGGTGGTGAGGGTAGCACCACATTGTAAATGCAGTTGATACCACAGAATTGTACACTTAAAAATGGTTAAAATGAGGGAAACGGATGTGGCTCAAGAGGTTTGGCGTCCGTCTACCATATGGAGAGACCGGGGTTCGATCCCCAGTACCTCTCTGTAAAAAAAAAAAAAAAAAAAAAGTTAAAATGGGAAATTTTATGATATATATATATATAGTAGCACATATATGCTACCACAATTAAAAAAAATACGTAATTCTTTTTTAATGAGAATTAAGCATTCTTGATTTGTATTTCACGGTATTATTTTTTGCCCATGTCTGCATTAAGTATTGAAGTTAAAGTTTGTTAATCTTACTTTGCTTTAAATTTCATCTAGAGTTTTCTTCTAGAATGAAGTTTTGTTTCAAATTCTATAGCCAGGCATGGAAAGACCTCGAGAAAATGAACCCTGTGGGAAGATCGCTTAGTTCTATTTTAAAAAGGAATCATTCCTGATACTAGTTAGGGATGCGTCACATGCTCCTAGATTTACAAATATATGTCATGTGACCAAATCCCATTAAAGTTTGAAAAAATACACTTTTTCTTCTTAAAGCATGCTAAAGTTAATTTTGAGAAGAATAAATATTTACGAAGGCCAAAATGCATTTGGACAGTCTCTCTTGTTTTAAGCAGTTATAACGTGTAAGATGTCTTGTCACTAGTAATTTCTCTGAAAAACAGAGTACCATGAATGGAAAGCAGAAAAAAAGGTGAATGGAAAGGCGGTCTAAGGAATAATAGGCTGTTGCATTCTGTCTTTGTTAGCTTTTTGGCCCCTTGGAATGCCAGGTACTGGGTTTTGAAAAGGGTCACACATTTTGAATTTCTGCTCCGGGCAGGGATTTCTCCCACACGTGGTCAAGCTGTCCAGTTTTGCACTGCGGCTCCTTGAGTGTGTGAGTAGTCTTCACTGGTTCCACGTTCCTAGCACACGTGTGCTGATGAAATTCCTGCCACGTGGTCGGCTGCCGCTGGTACCTGGTGCTGTGCTCTGTGCCGGCCAGGAGGAGCTTTGTCCTCTTCTCCCCTGGCTAGCAGGTGGCTCTTTCTGCACAGAACGTAAGCCGGCCATGAATCTCTGCCTTGTTTCCCACGTTACAGGTAATTAGCTCTGTGCTTTTTAATGTGACTGTTTGAAATGCCATCCTCTACATCTGCCTTATTGTGAAGCAGCTCAGCTGCCTCTAGACAAAACATCATCTAAATGAGATTTGTTCTCAAGTATCTGGTGCGTAGGAGAAAGCAGCAAAGAAAAACCATGGATGTTTCAAATCTGTCATGTAAAAATATACAGCATGCTGAATAATGGTATCCAGCAAGCTCACAGATTAAGACACCTCTTATTATAGTAACCAGTGTTAGGGAGTAAGTGATTCTATTTTGAACTCTCGTTTAGAGGTGCAGTGAGCCATGTAAATTCTCTTAGCAATGCTTTGTTTATTTTTATGATTTCTCTTCCTGACCCCTCTCTCTCCAGCTCTCCAAAATCCAGGCTATTTGGCTTATTACTGGCTTTTTTGAACTGGTGCGATTCAGCTATAATTTTTTTTTCCCAAAACAATTTGCCATGTATCCATAGTATCATTTGACAATGGCCTTTGGTATAGAAAGATTCCAAATACCGAGATCTGAAAAAGAGTATCTGGGTAAAGTGTGTGAAGATTTTATCTTACATCTTTCCAGGCTCTGAATTCAGTTTTCTATGAAGCTGCTAAGTGCACTGGTGCCAATAGCTGATGGAGAATTTGCTCCAGGCAAAGAGGGCAGGTAGTGCTCTCCAGCCTCTCCTGGCCTTTTCTTTCCCCAACCAGGATGGAGGTTCAGTCACCTTTTCTCAGGTCGCAGTATCTTTTAACGACACCCTCTGCATCCCCTCCCCCAAATAAAAAAAATTACTTGCATGTTGATAAGTGATGGAAAGATCTTGCTATATTTTTGTATTTTCCAGCTACTGATAATTTAACTGTCCAGCTATTCTAAGGTAAACGAATGACACTCGTTTGAGAAAATCCAATAATCAACCAGTGGGTCTGGATGTGCTTGTGTGTAGTAGCACATTTTGTCCATGGTAAGAATGGCCCTCTGGGAAAACAATTGAAGTTGGTTTAAAATAAAAGTTCCCACACTTGGGAACTACTGGTCTACGTTGTTAGTTAAGATTAAGCTTTGATCTAGATTGGGCATTTTTTGTTTTCTGCCCATCTGTGGATATAAGACAGGGAGGACTTGTTTTGGGAGGAAGGCAAGATCATTTACGGACAATCATAGAGTACACTTTCTGCTCAACCAAGTTGTGGGGCGAGTGAATCTTGTGACTCTGCAACCTGCAAAGTTTTTTTTTTTTTTTTTCTTTTTAACTTTTATTTAGTGCTTGTGATTTTTAAAAAGCAATGATTACTTGAGAATAACCAAACCCACACAGTAGGATGGATTGTCTCCAGTTGGTTAGTACCTAACTACATGAGCAAACATGTCAGCAAATGGACAAGCAGCCCCACTTGGTAGCATCACAGCAGCATGCTGTCTCGAGGGCAACTGCAGGGGGTGGTATTGAGCAGCGAGGGCCCTGGAAGGTTCTGGGTTGTGGCCCTGGGAATGTCTCAGCCCAGTATAGTCAGGATCGTATCCTTTGGACCACTGCCCCCTTTTCCCCTCCTCTCAGTGACTTCTCTTCTAAACCAGAAATATGTGTTCCCTCTTGGCCTGATTTCTCCGCTGAGAGTGAGGTGGGAGGGTCCCGGGGGTGGGGCTCCCACCCAAAGTCTTCTCATTTTTGCCAAAAGCAGTGGTGGCATCTCACCAGGGATCCTGCAGTCCAGGTACGGCAGGTAGTAGGCTTTAAAATTAAATGTTGAGGGGGCGGATGTGGCTCAAATGGCTGGGCGTCCGTCTGCCATATGGAGGGACCTGGGGTCGATCCCCCCCCAAAAAATAATGATAATAATAATAAAATTAAATGTTGAGCAAAGAGAAGGAGGGGAAAAGGAGAGGAATGGAGAGGGAGGGAGAGAGAAAGAGAGCGAAAGAGAAGCAGGGCAGTATTTGGGGAAGAGTTTTTTTTTATTTCTTCATCAAGCCTCCTACAAATGGCTATACCTTGCCCCTCTCCCCCTTTCTAGAGCAGCAGCTTTGGTTAAAAGCTTTCCACCTGCCGTCTCACTCGGGGTTTCTACTGAGCTGTTTCACGTGTGGGTCAGGCAGCAGAGCTTTGTGTAAACAACGCGTGCTTCTGTGTGCAGGAATTACACAGGTGGTGCCACGCTGCGTCGAGGGCACCCAGGCTGTCAGGTTCCCTCAGAGACTCTCACTGCTTCCACACCCGTATCACCGCGACAGATACTGTGTTTTGGTTGCGATGTCCTTAGGGCCGAAGTGGTGCTGGGGGTCAGGAAGGGTGACCCTTGTGACGTCTAGACATTTTCCTGGTGATTTTTATTTTCTCTGGAGCTCCGCAGAGCTTATATTAGTCAGTGCAAGACTGCCTATCTTGTCATCACCCAACCCTCCTGCTGTATGTTTCAGCAAGTTTAGGTTTTTAGCTCTCCCCTCAGTAGATTAACCGTTTAGATCAGGGGGTCAAGAAACTTTTCTTGACAAGGGCCAGATAGTGCCCATTTTCCTCTTTGAGGACCATTCAGTGTCTTTTGCAGTTTCTCAGCTTGGTGGCCGTAGCATGAAAGCAGTCACAGATGACGTGTAAATGAATGCTCGTGGCAGGGTTCTAATTAAACTTTATTGGCAAAAATAGCAGCCGGATTTGGCCCCAGGACCCTTGGTTTAGATCAGTGCTTCTCAAACGTAACTGTGCTTACAGATCACTTGGGGCGCTTGTTAAAAGGAAGTTTCTCACTCAGTCGGTCAATTCTTGCACTTCTCGCAAGCTTCTGGGAGATGCTGGTGCCGCTGCCTGTGCCAAGCTTTGAGTAGCCATGGCTTAGATAGCGTCTACTTTTTGTAGACCGGTTTGGCAATTGCCATGAAAAAGGCGAGACTGGTGATTGCTGCAGTGAGCTGCAAATTTTTACAGTAGTATCTAAACTCAGAAGAAGACCATGCGAATGATGCTGTTTAGAAGCGTCTTCCAACCAGATCAAACCCATGAAGCTTGGGGTCTTTTGCAGGGATCCCAGTCTTTCTCCTCAGGTTCCCTGGAACCCATTTACTTTTGAAATCATCCAGGTAATTTAAAGGTGAGCTTTGCTTTGTGCATGGCCTTGGTTCTCTCACTTGACCTTCCAACTTCTAGTGCAACACAAATGAAACAGGATCTTACTGGAAAACAGATGTGGAGTCAGAAGTTTCCTGCCTATGGGGGAGATGAAATTCCACAGGTAGCTCTAAGTCAATCTGTTAATGGTGATGGCTTTTCCAAATATCAGAGCTTGAATACAAAGGACTAATTCCTCTGAGCTTTGGGAAAGGTTAAACAGCAGAGCGAAAACCACTCCTAACATCCTGAATGAGACCTGGAGCTAGAACGGCCTCAAGAACCTAAGCCAGCATCCACCTGCCTTTCCTGGGGGAGCAAGCCTTGCCTGAGGGCTCCTCTGAGCACTGCCGGTGCTCGAGTCCTGAGCAGCCCCTCCCAGACCTCTCCTTCCATCTCTATCAAGTCCCAGAAATTCTTTCCATATGGAAATTAGAAGCTGCCAACTTTGTGAAGCCCCCGTCTCGGGTAGGTTGTTTGAATCAACTCCATGTGTATCACTTATCTGGCAGATGGCTGTGTCATGGGGCTGAGGGGTCTGGAATTATTTTGTTTCAGGTTTTAAAAATAACAGGCAATTTTGACCCTCTTGGAGGATTTGCTACTACCGGACGCTCTCCTGGGACCCTCAGGTAGGGATTGGGTTTCCTGCCTGTCATTGTAAACTACCCTCTCAACGAAAAAGACTTTATATTGGCGGCTGCTTGCACAAGGCATTTGTTTTGGTTGAACCTTCGCCTGCTGTGTTCATGGCGTGTCATGAAGTGGTCTTCTCCATAAGGAGCTGCCTGAACGAGAACATTCTATCCGGGGTTGTATAGATGTGGGTCCCCTGGGCGGAAGTGGGGGCTCATGAGCAGACTCAAAGGGTCGCAACAGATAAACTTGTGGCCTTCTGTTTCTGATCTGCTCACCCCATCCATGTGGCCATTCTTACATTTTGTAAAACATATGTAACATTCAGTCTTACAAGGTTATTTTGGAGATAAAAGCATGGTTATTTATTGTACCATGACAACACAGAGTTCTTGGCTTTAGAACTCTCTATAGAATTTGATAGATTGCTTTCCACTTGTCCCTCTAAGGACAAGGGGGAAGAACGGGGTAAGCAGAATTCTCACAGAAAAGAGAGGCATCTTTGGAAACCCTTCAGGGCAGAGAGAGCTATTTTTGTGCCAACTTTCTATAGAGTTTCTTGTAGACTGGTGTGATGTTTCAAATCATGTCTCCCTCAACAGCATGTTCAAGTCCTACCCCTTGGACCTGTGGATGGGTGTGAACCCATTTGTTACTTATGATGAGGCCAGCCTTATTGAAGGTGGCCCTAATCCACTCTGACTGTGTCCTTTTAGGCAGAGGACATTTGAACAGTCAGCAGGGGACAGACGGAGATATGGCCGCGTGTCGGAGGTAAAGATTGAGTTATGGGTTGCTGGCAAGTCACCATCAAAATGCTACATATTTCAGGGAAAGCACGATCCTGCCAACACCTTGGTTGTGGACTTCTAGCCTCCAAAAGCTGTGAGATGATAAATTCTTGTTGTTTAAGCCAACTAATCTGTGATAATATGTGATGGCAAGCCTGGTAAACTAAGGCAGCTATGTTGGAAAACATTTTCTTCCAGGTTCCACACAAGGTGAAAGGGCAGACATGGGGTCACTTTTGCTTATGGATTTGCCTAGGATTTTTTTTTTTTTTTTTTTTACTGTGGACACGTTCAGTGTCAGACTAGGGGAAGTATTAAAAATAAATTGTGGACTTCCGGGAAGATGGCGGACTAGTAAGACACGGGAATCTCTCCGCCAGAAAAATAGCTAGAGGACAAGCTGAAACAGCCCCGAAAAAGATCTTCTAGGGTTTAGGTCCCCAGGTGAAGGCTGCACACCACCCAGAGGAGAGAGGGACAGAAGAGGGAAATCGCGACTACAGAACTGTGAGTTGCAAGTAGCAGCTTCTGCTGCTGCCGGCACCCTCCCCCACACTCTTCAGAATTCTCGGGCCCCTGGGCCTGCGACCACAGACAAAGGGGGCTTCATGGATCTACCACTCCCGGAAAGGGGAGAGAGAGGGACACAGCCTTAGGCTGACTCAGGTTCTGACCTGAAATTTGGGCTGCGGAGCCCCACGAACCCTTCCACACTGCGGTTTGCCCTGGGAGCCCAGAAAGGACTGGAGAAATCTGATCCTCGAAACCTCCCTCTCTTCTAGCCTGGACTAATTGTTGAGGACACCACAGGAGAGGGGAGAGAGAGCCTGGGGCTAACCCTGCTTTGGACTCCCAGGTTTGGTCTGCCCAGTCCCGACAGCCCTTCCAGGCTGGGTGGGGCTGCGCCATTGTTTGCCTTGGAGCCTGCAAGGGGCTAAAGATATACAAACCTCCCAATCTCCTCCTCTACTAACAGGGACTGATTGTTGAGGATTCAGAAGGGCTTGGAAATATTTCCTAGCTGGGAAAAGGAGGGCTCTACGAGAGAAGTCTGGAGAACTGTCTCAGAAAGTTTGAATCACAGGGATCCTAGCCCCCAGACAGGGAGCTCTATCACATTGATCTGGTCTGTGTCACAACAAATACGCTCCGACCAGGCATTGAATTGAGAGCTGCCAACAAGCGCCATCTCCTGGCAGACCAAGGAAGTACACATAAGAAAATTAATAAGTAAGAGTCTTTTCCTGGCCTCTATAGCCTCCCTGCCCAAGGCCCTAGGAAACAACTCTACAACCAATTACTGGGTCCAGTGCCCAGTTTTGAGCAACCAGCAGAACAATCCTAACAATCAAGGTTGAGCCAAAAATCAAAGAGCGGTGGTAACTCACAGCCACCTGCCACTAAAACCCCATAAAAGAGAAAGAGATAGAGCATCTAAGTAAAATACAAACTAACCAGATGCCTAAGCACCAGCAAAAAATTACGGGCCATACTAAGAAAATAGAAGACATTGCCCAAGAAAAGGAATACAGCAAAGTCCCAGAAGAGATGCAGAATTTGAGAGAACTAATCAGTGAGATGAGCACACATTTCCAAAATCAAATTAATGAGATGAAAGAGAACATAGTTAAAGAGATCAATGACATCAAGAAGTCATTGCGCGAACGTAAAGAAGAATTTGAAATCATGAACAGAAAAGTAATGGAATTCATGAGAATGAAAGACACAATAGGTGAAGTAAAAAATACATTTGAAGCATACAACAGCAGACTCGAAATGATAGAAGAAAGAATAAGTGATACCAAAGACAGAGCAGCTAAAATTGAAGAGAGAAAAGAACAGAGAGAGAAAAGAATGGAAAAAATTGAGCAGGGGCTCAGAGAATTGAATGACAACACAAAACGCAAGAACATACGTGTCATTGGAGTTCCAGAAGGAGAAGAGAAAGGAAAAGGGGCAGAAAGAGAATTTGAGGAAATAATAGCTGAAAATTTCCCAACTCTCAAGAAAGAAATGAACTTTCATGTCCAAGAAGCACACCGTACCCCAATAAGAATAAATCCAAATAGACCTATGCCAAGACACATATTATTCAGAATGTCAAATGTAAAAGATAAAGAGAAAATGCTCAGAGCAGCAAGAGAGAAGCAAACGATCACGTACAAAGGACGTCCAGTAAGACTTTGTGCAGATTTCTCTTCAGAAACCATGGAGGCGAGAAGACAGTGGTATGATACAATTAGGAAACTGAAAGAGAAAAACTGCCAGCCGAGAATTCTTTATCCAGCAAAACTGTCCTTCAAATATGAAGGTGAATATAAAGTATTCACAAACAAACAGAAACTAAGAGAGTTTGCAAAAAAGAATCCACCATTGCAGGAAATATTAAAGGAAGCCTTAGAACCTGAAAGAAAAAGACAGGAGAGAGAGGCTTGGAGGAGAGTATAGAAGAAAGAAAAGCAGAAAGGCTAACCAAAAGAGTAAAAAGAGAGAGAGAGACTAAAACAAGATGACATATGAAAACTAAAGAATAAAATGGAGGAAATAAATAGTGCATTTTTCAGTAATATCATTGAATGTGAATGGATTAAATTCCCCAATCAAAAGATACAGGCTGACAGAATGGATAAAAAAACATGAGCCATCCATATGCTGCTTACAAGAAACTCACCTCAGACACAAGGATACAAGCCGGCTGAAAGTAAAAACTTGGAAAAAGATACTCCATGCGAATAGTAAACAGAAAAGAGCAGGGGTAGCTATACTAATATCAGACAAAACAGACTTCAAATGCAAAAAAGTGATAAGAGATATGGAAGGCCATTATATATTAATAAAAGGGACGATACTCCAGGAAGATATAACAGTCATAAATATCTACGCACCTAACCAGGGTGCCCCAAAATATATGAGACAAACTCTGGCAAAACTGAAGGGAGAAATAGACATTTCTACAATAATCGTCGGGGACTTCAACACCCCTCTCACATCATTAGATAGAACAACTAGACAGAAGATCAACAAGGAAACAGAGAACTTGAACAATATGATAAACAAGTTAGACCTAACAGACATATACAGAACACTGCATCTAAACTCACAGGATTATACATTCTTCTCAAGTGCCCATGGATCTTTCTCCAGGATAGACCACATGTTAGGTCACAATACAGCTCTCAATAAATATAAAAAGATTGAAATTATACAAAGCACCTTCTCAGATCATAATGGAATGAAACTAGAAATAATAACAGACAGGAAAAAAGGAAATTTGCAATTGTGTGGAGACTGAACAACACACTCCTAAATAATCGGTGGGTCAAAGAAGAAATTGCAAGTGAAATCAGTAAATATATTGAGACAAATGAAAATGAGAACACAACATATCAAAACTTATGGGATACAGCAAAGGCAGTCTTGAGAGGGAAATTTATAGCCCTAAATGCCTATATTAAGAAACAAGAAAGAGCTAAACTCAAAGATTTAACTGAACAACTTGAGAAACTAGAGAAAGAACAGCAAACCAATCCCAAAGCAAAAAGAAGGAAAGAAAGAATAAAGATGAGAGCAGAAATAAATGAAAATGAGAACAAAAAAGCAATAGAGAAAATCAAGAAAACCAAAAGCTGGTTCTTTGAGAAGATTAATAAAATTGACAAACCCCTCCCTAGACTAACAAAGAAAAAAAGAGAGAAGATGCAAATAAATAAAATCAGAAATGAAAGGGGGGAAATTACAAATGACCTCACAGAAATAAAAAGAATCATAAGAGGATATTATGAGAAACTATATGCCAACAAACTAGACAACCTGGATGAAATGGACAAATTTTTAGAAACTCATAACCAACCTACACTGACACAACGAGAAATACAAGAACTTAACAAACCAATCACAATTAAGGAGATTGAATCCGTCATCGAAAATCTCCCAGCAAAGAAAAGTCCAGGACCAGATGGCTTCACAGGTGAGTTCTACCAAGCATTTCTAAAAGAATTAACACCAATCCTGTTTAAACTCTTCCAAAAAATTGAAGAGGAGGGAAAATTACCCAACACATTTTATGAAGCTGACATCACCCTCATACCAAAGCCAGATAAAGATTCCACAAGAAAAGAAAATTACAGACCAATCTCTCTCATGAACATAGATGCAAAAATTCTCAACAAAATACTTGCAAATCGAATCCAATAGCATATCAAAAGACTTATACATCATGACCATGTGGGATTTATTCCTGGCATGCAAGGCTGGTTCAACATAAGAAAATCAATCAATGTAATACACCACATTAACAAATTGAAGGAAAAAAAGCACATGATCATCTCAATAGATGCAGAAAAGGCATTCGACAAAATCCAACATCCTTTTTTGATAAAAATACTTCAAAAGATAGGAATAAAAGGAAAATTCCTCAATATGATAAAAGGCATATATGAAAAACCCTCAGCCAACATCATACTCAATGGGGAAAGGTTGAAAGCTTTCCCCCTAAGATCAGGAACAAGATAAGGATGCCCACTGTCACCATTGTTATTCAACATTGTACTAGAAGTTGTAGCTAGGGCAATTAGACAAGACAAAAAAATTAAAGGCGTCCAAGTAGGAAAAGAGGAAGTAAAACTCTCACTGTTTGTGTATGACATGATCCTGTATTTAGAAAATCTTGAAGTATCCACAACAAAGCTACTTGAACTAATAAATGAGTTCAGCAAAGTGGCAGGATATAAGATCAACACGCAAAAATCAGTAACGTTTTTGTACACTAGTACTGAACAATCTGAGGAGGAAATCAGGAGGAAAATTCCATTTTCAATAGCAACAAAAAGACTCAAATACCTAGGAGTTAGTTTAACCAAGGAAGTACAGGACCTATATGCAGAAAACTACAAAACAATACTAAAAGAAATAAAAAAAAGACCTAAACAAATGGAAAGACATTCCGTGTTCATGGATTGGAAGAATAAATATCGTGAAGATGTCAATCTTGCCCAAGCTGATTTATAGATTCATTGCAATACCAATCAAAATCCCAACAGCTTACTTTACAGAATTAGAGAAGGCAATTACCAAATTTATCTGGAAGGGTAAGTGCACCCGAATAGCCAAAAGTATTCTAAAAAAGAAGAGCAATGTGGGAGGAATTTCACTGCCTGACCTTGAAACATATTACAAAGCTACAGTGGTCAAAACAGCATGGTACTGGCATAAAGATAGACATATCGATCAGTGGAATAGACTTGAGAATCCAGAAATATACCCTCACCTATACAGGCAACTGGTTTTTGACAAACCTACCAAGCCCACGCTGATGGGAAAAAAACAGTCTCTTCAACAAATGGTGTTGGGAGAACTGGATATCTATAACCAAAAGAATGAAAGAGGACTCCTATCTCACCCCCTATACAAGAATCAACTCAAAATGTATCAAAGATCTAAATATAAAAGCCAGGACCATAAAACTACTAGAAGAAAATGTAGCAAAACATCTTCAAGACCTTGTAGTAGGTGGTGGTTTCTTGGACTTCACACCCAAAGCATGTGCAACAAAAGAAAAAGTAGATAAATGGGACCTCCTCAAAATTAAACACTTTTGCACCTCACAGGACTTTGTCAGAAGGGTGAAAAGGCAGCCTACTGAATGGGAAAAAATATTTGGAAATCACATATCTGATAAGGGTTTAATATCCAGGATATATAAAGAGATGTTACAGCTCAACAATAAAAAGACAAATGACCCAGTTGAAAAATGGTCCAAAGACTTGAATAGACATTTCTCCGAAGAAGAAATACAAATGGCAAAAAAACACATGAAGAAATGCTCAACATCACTCATGATTAGGGAAATGTAAATCAAAACTACAATGAGATATCATTTCACACCTCTCAGAATGGCCACTATTAAAAAGACAGAGAACTACAAGTGTTGGAGAGGATGTGGAGAGATAGGAACACTTCTTCACTGTTGGTGGGAATGCAGGATGGTACAACCACTATGGAGGACTGTTTGGCAGTTCCTAAAGAAGTTGAATATAGACTTGCCACGTGACCCTGCAATACCACTACTGGGTATATACCCAGAAGAATTGAGAGCAGTGACACGAACAGACATCTGCACACTGATGTTCATAGCCACATTATTCACCATTGCCAAAAGTTGGAAACAACCCAGGTGTCCATCAACAGACGATTGGATAAACAAACTGTGGTCTATTCACACGATGGAATATTATGCAGCTGTAAGAAGAAATGAAGTCATAAAGCATATGGCAACATGCATCAATCTGGAGGACATTATGTTGAGTGAAGCAAGCCAGACACAAAAGGACAAATACTGTATGAATGCATTACTATGAACCAAATATATTGTGTAATATATTGTTTGATTCACACACACAAAAAAACAAAAAAACAAACAAACAAACAAACAAAAAAACAAAACAACAAAAAAATTTACATGTATCCATTAGATTTAATTGAGAAATGTATATATTTATTCATCTGTGTTTACGTTTTAGTTTTTTATTGCTTATGTTTTCAATTATTAAATGTACAAAATAAAGTTAAAAAAAATTGTGTTAAAAATTTTTATGCTCTTGAAAGTAATCCTTTATTACATGTCTTGAATCCTGGCTTCATCAGTAACATCTCGGTTTTACCTTCATGTTAATAATATCTACCTTGTTTGTGTGTGTTGAGAAAGAATTTACACATGGAAACATCTAGCACATAATTAGGTTCTAATAAATGATAACCACTGTTTTTCAGGAGTAATGAATTAATCACATATGCAATTATGTATGCAATTGAGAGGTGTTTTTTCCTGCTTAGGCGGAGCAGTATTAGCATGCAGATGCTGCCACTGAACTTGTACGGGTATGGCAGTGGTGTGTCTTGAATGGGTCTTCTCTGTAGTGTGCTTTCTGGGCAAGACAGTTGTGTGTGTGGAACCTTATAGAACTTTATGGGTATGGTACCTTGTAGTTGTAGACAAATGTAGGCAATGCCGGGGTTATTAGCAAATGCTTTTGCACATTTGCATATGGTGACTCTTCTGAAGAACCTGCGGAATGAGGCATTAGAACAGGGTTCTTAACCTTTTTTGTTCCACAGACCCCTTCTCAGAATGTAGCGGCAGATAGTTTTATGACACTCAACTGGCGTCGGGTCTAACGACTACTGTAATTTCGAGGTATGGATGAGCCTAAGTGATTTTTTGAGATCTGCAACAACTGTCATGTAATATGAAATGAATACTACTGTAATTTATTGCGTACATTCATAAGTGAAGGATATGCTAGATTTCAGTTAGAGGTTAGAGAAAACAAAGATAATAAGTTGATTTTTTTTCAGTTCAAGCTCACGGACCCCCTGAAATATTTGGTCCGTGGACCCCTGGTTAAGAACCCTTGGCCTAAGGTCTTTCTTTTAAATGGAGTGGGCCACTTTATATAACAGGGGTTCTTGACCAGGGCCATTGTGCCTCCAAGAGAACATGTGGCAGTGTCCAGAGACATTTTTGGTCGTCACATCTTTGGAGGTGCTACCTGCATCTAGTCTGCAGAGACCAGAGAGGCTGGTAAACATCCTACAATGCCCAGGACAGCCCCCACCACAAAGAATGATTTGGTTCCAAATGTCAACAGTGATGGGATTGAGAAATTCTGTTTTATGATTATAGGTTCAAGGTTGCAACAAACCATCTTAGAATTCAGGCAGAGATGCACTGAAGTTTCTAACAGCAATAGAAAGGGCGAAACAGGACCTGGCCCAGGAGTTAACTGTCAGTGAGTCACTAAGCTTCCCTGAACCCAACTCAATTAAGGGCATTGGACCAAAGGGAGGGGGCGAGCCTGGGAAAGGAAACGGAAGATCTGCCAGCCTTGAAAGGGAATTGAGGACTTCAGCAACCCTTAAGAGGTCTGGGGACTTTTCACATTCATTTCTGGGAGTCCTTAAAAAACACATCCTGACATATTCTAAATGTCGATCTTGAGGAAATGTCCTAGAAATGTCATTCTGGAAGAAATGTTCTAGAATGACTGTTGCAGGGAAAAAAGTCAGCTTTCAAGAAATGGGAAGATAAAAGGGAAAAGGGTGACCAACAATGCATGTCCGATCTGGTGGGTCAAATATGGTGTTTGACACTTGCAAAGAAATTGATCCCTAAAAGATCTTTAATCACATTAGGGAGAGGGACCCAACCAGAGCAGAGATCTCCAAAGTCGGTGCATGTAATCTAGGGGACTTTTAAAGATGCTTCCTCAGGTGTGGGAATAAAATATTAGTACTTATGTTTTTAAGACTACAAAATGTCAGTATGAGAAGTCTTTAGCATTGTGGACATACAGACCCATACTGGTGCCCACACCCAAGTAAAGCGCTTGTTGTCGTAAGTCAGAAATCGGGTGAGAGGTAAGCCAGGGCGAGAGTGGGGCTTCCCCTTGGCCTCTACCGTCCGGGCGTGGGGTGCAGCTTACCCCGTGGTTAAGGGAATCTAGACAGGACATCACTGAGTTTAGGTAAAACGAACCCTCGCAGCACACAGCAACGGCTCATAAAGATTTCTGGAAAGGCACAGCCATTGGAAGGCAAGAGCAGTGCTAGAGGGGAACTGCAGCAAAGCAGATGACATTGATATTCCTGACATAAATTCTTTGTCTACCATATTGTGAGGGATAATGTTGAGCTCATCAGGTCTGGCAAGAAATTGACCAAAATAAAAAAAATTCAAAGTTATCAGGAAGACTATTTGAAATATGGTTTTATGTCCAAGTTCACTAATGATAAATCTTTCCCTAAGTATAGATTTGTGTCTTGAGATAGTAGTTAATGATATCAATATTTGTAAGTAATTTGTGAATAAACAAACAGATTGCAGACTGTCAACTAGAGAAGTAATTTGAGTGAGAGCTGAGATAAAAGAACATACTCCAGCTTCAGCATTAACTAGTCCTATGACCTATGACAAGGCCTTATATTTCTTTCTGTATTGTTTGATGGTTTTTTACCCTCAGCTTTAATGATGTATAATTGACATGAGTAAAATGCACACATTTTAAGGGTACCGTTTGGTGAGTTTCGACAAATGCTTATTGCCGTTTGTTACCACCACAGTTGGGGCACAGAACAGCTCCATCACCCCCCAGTATTCCCTCTAGTCCTTTTGTAGTCACCCCCACCCACCCTAGTCCCTGCAACAACAGCTCTGACTTCTGACCACAATTTATTTTGCCTTTTCCAAAACGGCATTTGAAGAAATGGCCCGGCTTGAGGCTTTTGCCTATGGCGCCTTGCACCTGCCCTGTCGGTGCCTGCCTCAGCACTTCTTTTCTTTTTGATGCCAAGGCCAGGGAAAGGAGGCACCGACTCAAGTTTCTGTAACCACTCGTCGGCAATTGAAGGACATTGGGTTGTGTCCAGGTTTTGGTGATAATGAATAAAGTCACGATGCACGTTTCTGTACAAATCTTTGTGTGCACGTTTATTTTCATTCCACTTGTGAAAATACCTAGGAATGCGATTGTCATATTGTATGGCAAGTGAATGTTTGATTTTATAAGAAACTGCCAAACTCCTTTCCTGCGTGGCTGTGGTATTTGTACACTCCGACCAATAATGCATGAGAGTTTTAGTCGCTCCACATCTTTGCTGGCACATGGTATTGTCTTAAAAAAAAATTTTTTTTTTAATTTATCCATTTAATAGGCATGTAGTGGTATCACATTGTGGATTCCATTTGCACTTCCCTAATGACTAAAGATGCTGAACATCTTTTCCTGTGTTTAATTGCCCTCCTTATCTGTTCTTTGGTGAAGTGCACTTGCACTTTTTGTGTGTCAGTTTTCTCATATATACAGTTTAACAATTGTCATGTCAGAATGTTTTTGAGGATTAACATGAACTAATTCAGGTAAAGTTTTTATTTCTCTCCCCCGCCCAATGGGCAGTTGACTCCCTAGACTAAAAGAGATGTGTTATCATGGCAGACTGGCCCCCTCTGTGAGTCGATAAAAGTTAGGTTCTGTACCAGCGTTGCACAAGACTTGAAATTCTGACCATTTGTCCTTGAGAGCTGGCCTGGATTATTTTAAGTTGGTTATCTATTGTTACATTTCATGGAATGAGGATAATATATTTTCTCAATCTTATTAGCAGGTCCTTTATTTCTCTTTTTTTCGTTCTTCACTATTTGTAAAATTTCTGAATTGATGCACAAAGATACTCTGATTGTAAGCAATGCTATTAAATACATGTCGCCGTATATTGAAATCATCAACACATTTAATGCACGTTCATTCAACACATACTTATGGAGTGCCTATTGCCAGGAATTCCCAGGCACTGCTCTAATGCTTGAGATACGTAAGTGAACAGAAAGTACAGAGAAGCCCCAGCCTTGTGGATCTGAGGCTGCATGCTAGTGGAGGGAAGGCGACAAGCCATGCTGATACGACGTCCGTTATACCTACATGTTAGAAGGCCGGGACTACGGTGGGGAAAAGCCCCTTAAATCATACCAAAGATGTTTGCATGTGGCTTGTGTGGAGCTTGCAGGATAGTGTTCCAGGAGTGGGACTATTTATCTCACAGCTGGGATTTGGCCCTTATGGAACAGGACATGGGTAAAGCAGCTCTATGGAGACAGGGGTCTGGGGAACTGGAGAGCCTGGAGTTTGGAATTCTGTCTGCAAAGGGTGCTGGATGCAGGAGTGCTGCGGGGAGGGGCAGCAATGAGAAAGGAGTCATCGGCTACTTCAGTGGGAAAGCTATTATATTAATTGGCTCCTGATTGCTGGATAATTTCATAATGAACTCTGTTTGGAGGAAGGGAGTGGGGAAGATGAAACAGAACTTTGAAACATAAATGCAGGTTGTAATGGAAGTCTGATTTGTGAGCCCAAATCCTCACCTTTTATACAGGGAAAGAAGAACTGAATGGCTTCTTACAAAGCTCACGCATAAAAGGATCTTGCATTTGCTTTTGTTTTTAATTCCATCTACAGATAGTAGTTTCTTGACATATTACATTTGGGTCTTTCAAACCTTAATTTTATTGCTCAGAATATGCTTTTCTGTTATTTCTTGGTGATAAAATATGCCTGGCTTGTTCTTTCAGGGACGGATTTACTTCTGCCCTGCTACTACTTGTTTTTTGGATATTATTGAAGAGAGAAGCTCACTTGTAGAGGCACACATTATGATTTGGGTTGAAAAAATCTTTTCCCCAAAACATTAATTTCTAGAATGTAAGACAGGCTCTGTTGGGTGATCTGATTTTCTTCTGGCACATCAAACATGGCAACAGAATTTTATTTTTTTTCACGTTGAATCGCAAGCCATCAGATATTTCCTGCTTCCAGTGCTTGAATTACAACTCCCTTTCTTCTGAAAACTAATGATTTCTTTAGGATGAAGATTTTGTGCATAGTGTAGATTTGTTTGCTTCTTTACAATGCTTGGGTGGTTGGTAGTTGGTAATTAGCTGGGGCTGATAGTACATGTGCTGGGAAGAGTCAAGTGCAAATCTCTCCCTCTCATTTTATTGTGTGCACTTGGCTGGAAAGGTATTTTAGCCCCAAGTTTATTGTTTAAGTCTATCAAGAGAAAAATGATCATATTAGTTTCATGGCATTTAGCAATTAAGGTATAAACTCTGATTTGCTGAGGCAAGGACACACAAAGGCTTGCTTCCTCTCCACACATAGCTTTCTTGGTAGTCTTTGCAGCCTCAGTTTGTTGTCACCACTCGGGTCTTTCTTGGCTCTTCTCCATCATCCCAGAGTACACAGGTACCTCCTGTCTCCCAGTGCTGAGTTCTCCAGCAATGCAAGTAAATCCATACTGGGTATTTCATGTGTGTAGTGACTGTGAAACTGAACCCCAGTCCTCCAACCACAGGGAGTGTGGTTGAGCATGGGCCCCGGTTGCTGGGCTCCGGAGGCCATTGCTGCATGTGCACCCAGGCTCAGCTTCCCAGGGATTCAGCCCAGCCAGTGGCTGAGTGCAGCCAGCTTTGGCTTGAGAATTCCCCTATGGCTTTGCCGAACCTTCCTCAGACTGCACAGCGGTCTGGGACTCATTCCCCAACCTTCTGTCCTCTCTCCTTCACTCAGGGCCAGCCTTGCATCACATTCTGACAGCTCTCCCGGCCTTACCTGGCTTCCTCCCCATTTTCTTGCACACAGATGTTTCCCCTAAAACAACCCTTGCCCGTTCAATTCCATCTGGGTGCCTGCTTCTTGGAGGACCCAGACGAATGCAGTGTGCCTTCCCTGTGCCCACGGACCCACAGCCTTTTCCTGCCTCCTGCATGAAGACTCGTTGAGGAGATGAGCTGCTTTCCTGGTTGCCTCCTTCATGTTCACTGATTGGCAAACAGCCCAGAGCAGCCCGCTTTCTCCGGCCCCCATATTCTGCCTGCTCCCGGCTGGCCTTCCTGAGGGTCTCCTTGACCTTCCATCTTGTCATGCCATCTTTTCTTGGATACTTTGATGGCAGCCAGTGGGCCTGGCTCTTGCTTCCCTTGGTGCTCCTTTGTAGTCCTCTGCTCCTCATGCACGTTGGTCCTTCATGGTTTTCTCACCTCTCCAAGCAATTCCTCCCTCTCCATGGCTTCCCCTTTGTTAGGGGTTGAAATGTGTCTCCCCCAAAAGACATCCTCAGGTCTTAAACACCCCCACCCCACCCCCGGACCTGTGGGTGGGACAGTATTTGGAAATAGGGTGTTTGCAGATGTGATGAATGAAGATGAGGTCAACCTGGATTAGAGTGGACCCTGATCCAATATGGCTGGTGTCTGACTGAGAAGTGAAGAGGGCAGTCCAGACTCAGAGAGATGTGACCGTGGGGAGACAGAGGAAGAGCTCAGGGTCATGCCACAAACTCAGGGATACCAAGGATTGCTGTAAGGGCTGGAGCCCAAGAGGCAAGGAAGGATCCTCCTCTCGAGCCTCCAGAGAGAGCACTCCTGCCCCGATGACACCTTGATTCTAGATTGTAGAGAAAAACATTTCTGTTGTTTCAAACCACCCAGTGTGTGAAACCTTTTAATGGCTGCCCAAGAAAACTGTTGTACTCTTCCGCCTGTGTGCTCAAATCCTTTCCTAAGCTGGAGACCCACCTGTCCCATTGTCTAGGGGATATGTGCACTTGGTCATCCCATGGCACGTACATCCTCAGGCTCAGGATGTCTAAAATCCCGTTCTTTATCCTTCACTCCAGGCTTCCTGATCTCATGGAAGGAACTCATCCTCACAGCCTCCCAAGAAACCTGTGAGCATGTCACATCCAGACTCTGCCTCTCCCTGCCCAATATATGCTTGTCTCTAAATTCTGCCGATTCGCTCCCTGAAGCTTTTTTTGAATTCCATGTTGTTTGCTTCGGCTTTTGTCAGTGCCTCCTGAGCGCTTAGTTTTCTGACTTCCAGGCTCCTTCTGGTTGCCCCGTCCTGTCCTGTGTTCACACTTTATCCCCTTCTTCTTTGAAGGCAGGGCTCAGCAAACCACAGCCCATGGGTCAAACCCTGCCTGCTGCCTCCTTTCCTACTGCCCACCAGTGAAGAATGTTTTTCACATAGTTAAAAGGTCGGGAAATAATTGAAGTACTCTTTTGTGATGTGTGAGAATGTGAAATTTGAGTTTCAGTGTCCATAAATAAAGTTTTATTGGCACCCAGCCATGCCCATTTTTTTTCTGTTGTCTGTGGCTGCTTTGCAGCCATGATGGCAGAGTTGTGTTGTGGGAGACTGTATAACCCCACAAAGCCCAAAGTATTTACTCTCTGGATCTTTACAGGAAAGCGTGCTGGCCTCTGCGCTAAATGACAGGCGAGTCGTCTTGCTAAGACACATGTCTCATTTGATGTTCTTCCACCTAGCCCCTGCAGGCAGGAGCCACCATGGCCTATGAGAAAGCTTTCGGGTCTTTTTTTTTTTTTTTTAAGATTTTTATTTATTTATTCATTTATCCCCCCCTTGCTGCTTGTGCTCGCTGGGTCAGCTAACCACGCCGTGCGGGCGGGCTTGCCCCCAACAGGAGGCCCTGGGAACCTAACCCGGGGCCCCCCCATATGGTAAACGGGAGCCCTACTGATTGAGCCACAGCTGCTTCCCGTGCTTTCAGGTCTTAACATGACTTTACAAGCCATCTCTGCAGTCTCTTCGGCTCCCTGCTTTCCCTCATGCCCTCACATGCAGCTCGTATGGTGCTGTTTGTGGCTTCCCAAATGTATTACCCTGTTCCCGACGTTGTCAGCTTTGCCTGCGCTGTGCCCTTTGCCTGTATGCCTTTCCCCACTTCCTTTCCTTCAGACCTGAGCCAAGTCAGTAAACCTCCTCCCTTGTCTTAGAGCCGTGCCTGTATTAAGGCATCTCTCGCTCTCTTTTTTTAAAAGATTTTTTATTTACCCCCCGCCCCTTGTTGTTCGCACTCGCTGTCTGCTGTCTGTGTCCATTTGCTGTGTGCTCTCTGTGCCTGCTCATCTTCTCTTAGGAGGCACTGGGAACCGAACCTGGGACCTCCCATGTGGGAGAGAGGCACTCAATTGCTTGAGCCACCTCAGCTCCCTGCTTTGTCGTATCGTGTCTCTCATTGTCTTTCCTCTGTGTCTCCTTGCTGCGTCACCTTGTTGTGTCATCTCACTGTGCCAGCTCGCTGTCTTGCTAGTCTTCTCCAGGAGGCACTGGGAATCAAACCTGGAATCTCCCATGTGGTAGGCAGAAGCTCAATCGCTTGAGCCCCATCTGCTTCCCTGTGGCATCTCTTTGATATTTTGTGATTTTGGACTTTTTAGTGAAAAATTTTAAACAGAAATATTTCAAACATAAAAAGTACAGAGAATAACATATCAGATACCTATGTGCCCACAATCTAGATTTAACAAAATGTTACTATTTTGCTATATAAGTTCTTTTTTCTTAAAGGATATAGGATGCTATAAATATATTTAGTGTCCCACCCTGTCCCATCTGTGGGATGTCTAGCAGCCTTCCTGGCCTCCATCCACTGGGGCCTAGAAGCACCCTTCAGGTGTGGCAACCAAAAATTTCTCTCTATATTGCCAAACATCCCCTTGGGGGTGAAATGACCCTTGGTTGAGAATCAGCGTTCCAGCCCTTTGGTGAGTGTGTACTGTGTGCCCAGCATGGTGTTTGCAGGTAGGTAGGTGTCTACCTCGCCTTCCTCAAGTACTCCCATTCTTGGGATAAAGAGAGAGATGTCATGAAAGGGGCCTCTCTAAGAAGTAAAGGAGGCGCCCATCTGGGCCCCAGAGATTGAGATGCTGCGCTGTTGACAGCTGTTCTCCACAAGCTCGAAATACCCTCAGTTCTTCTAGATGCTTTTAGTGCAGAACATCATTGGTGGTTAGCCCCAAGCCTGGTCCCTTTGCCATGGCTGCTTTTAATGCCCCACACTCCTACATGCTTTAGGGTTGACCCTGCCTCAGTTGACCAACTCATGTTGCTTCCTGAGCTTTCAATGAACATGACCTCTGCAGCTTTGACTTGCACCTGATATTGGCGGGTAAGTGGTTTAGTGACGCTGCTGCCATATTGGTTCTTAATGCCCCCTCCATACAAAGCTTGGGCTCCTTGGGTGGGACTGAGCCCTGTCTTTGATAGGGCCCAGTATTACGAAGCGTAAGAGAACTTGATTTCCTTCTTCCAAGAATTCTTTAGTTTTTTATCTCCAGAGCCTACCCAAAGAACTCCTGAAAATGAGAGGCAGTGGTAGCAAAGCCAGGGGGGCCTGAGACTCCCGCCTGGGTGAATCTGAGACGTCAAGGGCTGGATGGAGGGGGGCGCTTAGGGAGGAGTAAGCTCTTCGCCTCTTGGATTCCAGCAGGGCTGTGGCTTAGAATACCTAGGAGTGTGAGACCCGATGGTCTTTAAGATCCCCTGCTGACCTAAAGTAGGGCAGTGGTGGTTTTCTTTTATCTTTTCCCCAATGAAAAATTCCATTCTCTGCACTAAAGCATCTTTGAGCTGGAAAGGGAAGGGTGCTGGTGTTGCTGAGCACCTTGGAGCATGCTTCGTACCTGGCACTCTGAGGTGATTTCACAACCAGAGTCTTATTTCATCCTCCCAAGGGTCCTAAGAGTAAGGATAATAACAGCTTGCTCTTACAGAGTGTTTACTGTGAATTGGCACTGCTGTAAACAGTTCACATACCACTGAGCCTTTTCCTCTATATAGCAACCCTATGAGGTGTGCATAATTATAATGCCCATTTTACAGATGGAAAATGGAGGCACAGAAAGGCTAAGTCATTTGCCGAGTGTAGCACAACCAGTAAGTAGCAGAGCTGGAATTTGAAGCCAGGCAGTCTGGCTTCAGAGTCCAAGCTCTGAACCAGTTTGTTATACTCTCTCGGGGATGTGAGGTCCTATACTCACAGGTGGAGGTGATTAGCTTCATTTTGAGGAAGAGGGAAGGGAAAAGAATGAAGTTGGACCCCTACTTCACACCGTATACGGTAGTTAACTCAAAATGGGTCAAAGAACTAAATGTAAGCACTAAAATGATAAAACTCTGAGAAGATGCCACTCTTATCTTCATTTAGGAACCTGGAGAGAAGAGAGTGACTCCATGACTTTTAAGGCAGCTAAAGAATGCTAGAATGTTCTGCCCACCTTGGGGTGGCGATGAGAGTGTTGTCAGTGCTTTATTTTAGAACGCTGCTCATTATTTGAATGATGTAGTCCCCCATTTCTGTCTTTTGTGTATTGACTTGGACTGAATTCACATCACACTGTCTCGTGTCATGGAACCCCTCAAGCAGGGCCAATAATCAGAAAAGTCAAGGGTTGGCAACTGTTCCCTGTCATGGGCCAGGTAGTAAATATTTTAGGCTTTGTGGGTCATATGGTCTCTGTGGCAACTACTCAACTTTCTTTGCAGCTTGAAAGCAGCCATAGATAGTATGTAAACAAATGGCCATGGCAGTGTTCCAATAAAACTTTATTGACACAAACACGTGCCAGGCTCAGTTTGGCCCATGGGCAGTAGTTTGCTGACCCCTGTTAAAGATAGTAAGAAGAAATATAAAATATATGTTAATAGCCGGAGCTTTAGAATCAGAGGAAATGGAGTGCCATTTCTATTTTTCCATTCCTGCTTGGGCAGGGAGTTTAAGTTCTCTGTGTCTCAGTTTGTTCATCTTTTAAGACAGGGTCAGTGATCATGACCTCACTGGGGTCTGTAAGATTAACAGTCCTATAGATCTATATCTATATATACTTATAACTATATATCTTATAAATATCTGTAAGGCATTTGTCCTACTGTACTGGCATTTAGTAAATGATAAATGGTAGAAAGTAAATTATTTAAAACCTTAGCATTTAAATAGGAAATTTATTAAAGCCCACCTCCTGATTTTTCAGCCTACTATTGTTCTTAGACCTCTCTGTATCCTCAGACAGGCAAAATAAATACCACACATTCCCCACCCTCCCTAGCTCCTTAGAGTGAGTGATGCTGTTTTTGCTTGAGGCCCTGTGATGAATAGATGAATATCACAACCATGAGACTGAAACAAAGTTGTCACACTTGAACCGTGAATATCTCGCCATTTCAGAAACCCCGGCTTATCAGGAGACGGTTGCTTCATGGTTCTCAAAAGCCTTTTGCTTATTTTGTTCTTTACCACATGTGTGCCCTATGTAGCTGGAAGTACATTTCCGCACTAACTTGATGTGATCCAGTAACTTGGCTGGGGGTATGAAATTCAACACAAATCTTTAAATTATTTCTTTCACTTTTAAAGGTTCAGAAATAATCAGTGGTTAAAAACAAAAAGCAAAACCCTATTTCAACAATTATTAAAGTCTATAACTAAGTCTCTGTCATGGGTGTAAGAGTTTTGCTTCCAAAAGTATAGTAAGTCACAGCTTTGCAGTTTTCTCAGGTTTATATTGGAAATATGAATTTCTGTGGTATTTTGAAATAAAAATAGTTTTGCTCAACTAATGTACAGTTTCAGGTTTGATTTTTGCAGGAATAAACATATTCAAAATAGCTTTTCCTAAAGCTATTGCATTGGCATGCATCCATTTTCGCTTGTAGTTAAGGAAAGCAATTCATTTGAATGAATACGAGCATAAAAGAGGGAGGGTAAAGAATTAAGAGTTAACCATCCCACAGGCACTGGGCCCTATCTTGGGTAGTTGACTGTTTTATCTCTAAGAGAGTAAGTCGCTGGGCTTTCCATCAAATGTTTCATTCTACTCAATCATCAGCCAGGTGAAGGTGGTTATAAAGGACTCCTCTGTCATCATGTAATAAATAACCTATGGAAATGTGTTATTTAACCATCCAAGGGCTAGTTAAGACTTTTTTTTTTTTTTTTAAAGATTTTATTTATTTATTCATTTATCCCCCCCTTGCTGCTTGTGCTCGCTGGGTCAGCCAACCACGCCGTGCGGGTGGGCTTGTCTTCACCAGGAGGCCCCGGGAACCGAACCCAGGGCCTCCCATATGGTAAACGGGAGCCCCACTGATCGAGCCACAGCCGCTTCCCTAGTTAAGACTTTTAAAGTGACTTAAAAAGCTAATGGGTTGGTGATATCTTTGAAATGATCTTCCTGGTGGGTATCATTTGACACCTGACAAAGCTGTGCTTCTGGGGGCCTTGATCAGAATTGGGGGTCTCTGTATTCATATTGAGGGGAGAGCACCTTAGCCCTGTACTCCAGACTTCCTTGTTAGTTATCTTACTCTTCTAAGGAGCGAGCCCCGCCCAAGGGCTGGGCAAATTAAAATGTCAACATCCTAGATTATTGTGAGGTTACTAGATGCTAGATGAGGGAAATCTCTTCCTGCTCTAGAAAGTCCTAGGGGTGAGGTGGGGTCAGTTTAGCAGCTCCCTGCTCTCCTGAGGGTGGCCTGGGGTCAGTTCTCCCATTGAGGTCTGCTGTGCTCATGCCTGGAGTGGTGGTGAGTTTTGCACACAGGGAGGTGGCCAGTTTTGCGTGTAGTGATGCATTTGCCAATGCAGACACATCTTGGATGATGCCTTGTTTTTCCTCTCCAACGTGGACATGTGATTGGGGTTAGCTCTATCTTGTTCTCTCACTGCTGTGAATGTCCAGGGAACATTTTCTTTCCCCTCTCTCCCAGGGTCTGTGGTTGATATCGCGTTCAGAGAGAAGCTGCTCAAAGCTCAAGGAGAAACTCAATCTTATGCACCCTCCCATTCCAAGTTTGGGTGTTACCATCTCCAGAGAGCTTCCTGAACTTTCTGTCTACCTCAGTCTGGTTTGGAGGTATCTCTTAGTTCTCTCTCCACCTGCTGTACCTGCTTCTATGGGACTACTTTGATTTGGTAATCGTCTGTGAGATACGTGCAGCCAGGAACCACCCCTTCTATGTCTGGATAAAAGTGGAAGTTAAAGCCTGTTTAAAGGAATTAATTGCAGAGCAGTCAAGAATTTTGGTCCCTAATAAATAGCTAATTGTTACTTTAAACAAGATGAATCATATACAGCAATCGACACAATGTCAGGCACAGAATGAGCTCTTACTTATTTCTGTATTATTTGGGATCATCCAGCTGAAGGCAATGGAAAACCCAACAATCAGAGATTTGGACAGAGAGGAATGCTGTCCTGTACTTCAAGGAGACTGGGGGTAGGATAATGACAGGCTTGGTGGGACAGAGATTCCATGATTCCAGCAGGCCCTTGCATTTTCACTGTCTTCCATTGCCCTGTCTTCATGAGCAGGGTGTCTACCTACTGGTGCTCACAGGCCTACAGAACGGTGGCTGCACCCCCAAGGCTCAGGTCTCTGCATGGGCAGGAGGAAAGAGAGAGGGCTGAGGGGTCAAAGCGGCAACTTTCCTAGAAGACCCACCTGCCCTGTGACTTCCCCTTCCCTCTCCGTCACCAGCCCTGCGTTGTGGCTGGGGCTGGCATGTGGCAACCAAGAATGTCTGTAGAGCTTGTTTCCTACCTCTGCTCTGCCTGAGCTTCCAAAGCTCTGCAGCCCCAGGCTGTGACAACCATGCCTCCATCCCACCCGACAGTGCTTTACTTCCTTCCTCCCTGTCTTTCCCTCATCTACTGTTTTCTTCTTGTGTCTCTCCTTAGAGCTCACTGTGTGGTCCGTGGAGCAGCAGCATCTCTTGGGAGCATGTTAGAAATGCAGATTCTCGGGTTCCACCACAAACCCACAGGGTCAGAAGGTCTGGGGGTGGGGCCCATATTGCAGCGTCCTCCAGGGCATTCTGCTGCACACTTTAAGTTTTGAGATCCTGCTCTGTACTCTGCCCCTCTCTTATTCTCCCTGCTATTTTCCTCTCCTTTCCTACCTTTTGCTCTAGTCTTCTTCCAGGTCATCCAATAGAATCAAAGCATTCCACAAAATCTTGTAAGTAGGTGCATTTTATAGTTTGTGTTGTTCAGGTAACTATCAGGTGAACCTATTATTTAGATTCCAGAGTTTTAAAATTAAAATAGCAGCTGATTTGAATGGCTCTTGGATTTGATGAGTTGTTCATTGGAAGTAGTCCTTGTTTGGGGGTGAAAAGAGGGATTTCTCGCTCTAGATCAGAATGCAGCATACAAATTTGATGATTGCTATTTTTCCTTCATGGAAATATATGATTACGTATGTGATCAGAGCTCAGAGTCAATGGAAAATTAAAATTCCTGTTACAAAGACTGTATGTGTATATATGTATATGTAAATATCTAAAAGTATCTAAATATCTAAAATATATATGTAAATAAAGATTTAAGAAAGAATTTTGGAAGAGAATATATTTAATTCTTTATAACTTAACTTCAGTTAAGGTAACAGTTTTGAAAAATAGCAACCACAAGGAAGAAACCGTTTATGGAATCAGATGAAGACAACTTATTTTTAGAACGAACACCTTGCAGTTTCAATAGGGAAAAAAATGACTGCATGTATTTGAGATTTGAGATAAAATTAACCTGAATTGAAGAGGAACAATGCAGATAGACTGGGAAGGATTTATTTTCTTTTTGGGTTCCAAGAGTCACTGCCACCAAACTAAACTTGGCGCTCTTCAAAAGAAAACAAGTTCTAGTGCCAGCTTTGTTTTATTCTTATTCCTTACGCTGTTTTTTTTTTTTTTGGCCTGCAGATAACAGTTGTCTGCAAGAAGGACTCGCAAATAGGCTTTCGTATTTGATGTAAATTGTACTCTGTCAATTCCTGAGCCTGCCTATTTTGCAAAAAATATCATGCACCAGTATCTTCCTTCTAGCTTGGAACAGATTCAGAAAAATGTCCTTGGCTCCCAAATTGCTTTCACTAAGGTTTGGAGGATGTGGGAGGCTGGGCTTGGCTCCAGACTCACTTCCCTTGGCCACTTGCAGGTGAGGACGGAGTGCTTTGGGCATCGGTGCTTTCAAGGGCCTGTAAAGAAACAGAGAATGCTGCATTTTCCAGCCTACCTGACCCTGAACCTTTTACACCAACCCACAGGTGCCCTCTGAAAGTACAGGTGGGAGTCAAATGCGAAAAGCAGCAAAAAGAGAGGAAGAGCAAAAAACGTCTGCCTAGACCACCGACAGCCCCACTCATACAGGAGCCCTTTCCCTCTGCCACGGTTTGCAGTCTTGTGACCGTGTGCCTCCGGGCTGCCTTGGCTTTTAGGAACCTGTGGATTTCAGAGGTACAGTGGGAGGCTGGCTTCCCATGGGCTTGTGCAAATGTCTCTGTAATCCCGGTGGAGAGGTTCTCCACCACCAGGCCCCAGAAGATGTGCCCAGCGACGACCTCGCCTGTTCTGTCTGCTTCTCTGTCTGTGTTCAGTCAGCAAGCCTGCCTTTCTTTTGTTCTGCAGGCTTGCCACGCTTGGTCCAGCCTCCAGTCCTTTCCTTGGCGTAGAGCACTTCTCCATCATATTTACTTGGAGGCCCTGTGTTCTCTTAAGATGGCTTTCCTGACCCCTCTGGCCAAGGGGGCCTCTCTCCTCTCTCTTTCTCCTCTGACTATGCGTGATATTCTGTCTTAGTACTTACCTCTAATAAGTATCTAGATTCTTTTCTTTCTTTGTCTGTAGTCTCCAGTGGAAAGTCGTCTTAAAGGGAGCAAAGGGTTTGTTCGGCTCTCTGTGAGTCAGCATGTAGAAGCTGGGACACAGAGTGTTTAGACAAATATCTGTCAAAGGGCTGAAAGAATAAATGAATGAACTGATATGTTTCTAGGTAAGGTCATTTTTATTTGGGAGTGTGCTGTTCTATTAGTTGGGCATCACTCCACCCAGGAATTGTTTCTGACTTTTTCAATGATGATATCCATGGTATATCCAACGATAATCCACCTCTACCTGTTTGTCTATCTACCTACTTGTGTGTCTGTCAATCAATCAATCAATTTTAAGTTAAGTTCTAGATAGGAAGCACTAGCCAGATAGTGTATCCGTGCCTTCCGTGGGTGGCATTAGATAAGAGGTTCTGATGCCTTCTAGTAGGAAATGGATTTCATTATTACCAATTACCATGGCTAATTATTGATGAAATGGTCATTAAGGGTCATGTAGAAGTCAACCTTTATGTTAGCAATTGCCCCACTAACTGTGTTAGTAGGAAGATGTAGTTTTGGAAAACCCCAGCATATTTTCCCCATTGTTGGTGTTTTGGTTCGAATGCTTATTGCTCACGATACTGAAAATCCAACTTTTCATATAGTTAAAAGGAAGCCTTTCTTATTTTACTCTCTCTAGGCCTTCCATCTCCCTTCTTCATTGTCTACAAAAACTGTTAACTGTGGGCACACAATTTTTTTTTCACTTCCCATTCAGAAATAATTTCAGACTTACAAAAATGTTGTGCAACCATTACAAAGTGTTCCCCTACACCCCTGTACCCTCTCTAAGGGTTACCATCTCACAAAACCCTTGGCACCATCCTATTACCTAGCCTTCCGAAGATCCCCTATGCATTTACTTGTGTCTCCTCAGACTCCTTCAATCTGGGGCAGCTTCTCAGTCTTTGTCTTGCACGGCCTTGACTCTTAGGAAGGCTTCTGGCCAGTTACTTAGTAGAATGCCCCTCAACGCTTGGATTTTCTTATGATTCAGTTTAGGTTAAGTGTTTTTGGCAGCCATCCTCCAGAAGCACTGTCGGGTCCTTCCCAGTGCCTCTTTGAGATGCCTGTGTGCCTCATGACTGGTGACGTTGGCCTTGCTCATTCATTGGGTTGGGGTGGTGTCTGCCGGCACCCTCTGCTGTAAAGCTACAATTTTGAAATTAAAAAATATCTTGGGAGGAGATTCTTTGAGACTATACAGTAATCCTTCTTATCAGGCCTTTTCAATACCGCCCCTTGATGATTCCTGATGGAACAATTTTTACTTTGGTATATGTAAATGGTGATTTTCTGGTTCCATCATTCTTTCTACATTTATTCATTGGAATTCTATTTTTCTCTTTATATATTAAGATATCAACTCTTTGCCATTATAAATGATATACATATTTTCTCTTCTTTGTCTTAAAATTATTTTAATTCATAGTTGTGGTTATTAATTGGGATTTTATAAGGAATAGCTAGTTATTTCTTCTCATTTGTTTATTATTATTCGTAATGAATTTATGGATATTCATTTTATTCTATGAGCTGTAATTCATTACTGTCAATTGTTTTTTGTCATTGTTACTCGAATTGTTCCGGATTTGACCATGGGGGATCCATTAAGCAGGCTCCTGTGTCCTTTTCACATGCCCCCACCATATTTTGAGCACTTGCTTAATATTTGGCACTACATGATGTTCCAGAAACATCTTATATTTTTCCTGCCCCAGTCCTGGAAGCAGGTGGTTTTTCAGGGAGCCCCAGTTCCTTTTATTGGAGAAATATTGTTTTCTAAAGTTAATTAGGTCAGTTGTTTTCTTCCTTCAGTGTGTTTGTGTTATTCATTTGCAGTAGAATTAGATTCATTTGCTACTGTTTTTATTTAATTTTGGACACCTCCAGTCCTAGTTGATTTTAACTATTTATTAAGTTTTTGAGTCAGTGAAACATTAACATAGTTCAAAGTCAAAATTAAGCGACAAGGAGTATACGGAGAAGAGTTGTTCCCTCTCATCTCGTCTAGCACATTCCCATTCCCCATGCTCTCCCTCCGCCACCTGTAGGGAACTAGTAGCATTCATTTCTGATTCTTTTTCCTGTGTTTCTTTTGCACAAATGAACAGCCAGGTGGGTGTTTTCTCGTGCCCTCTTCTTTCTGACATGAAGGATGGCATCCTACAGCTATTCTTCTGCACTTGGCCTTTTCTCAATGAACAAACATACCCTGGAAATCTCTCCCTATCAGTTCACAGAGATCCATCCATTCTTAAAGTGACATGAGCCGCCCCCCCCCCCCCCGCCGCTGTGATGTAACTTACATACAACGTGTACACACCACCGTGCTGAAGATGTGGAACATTTCCAGCACTCCAGAACATTCTGTCATGCCCCTTCCTAGGGTAACTCTTATTCTTATTGATGCCTCCTGTGCTTGATGCTCACATGCACAGAACCATACAGTAAATACGGTTTCTTCTGGCTGCTTTTGCTTAAACTTCTATATTACCACATTCATGTAACCTGAAAGAGCCCCACTGGATAAGACTCAGATCTGAAGATGTCATCCCCTCCCGTTGCCCTGCTACAGGATTGATGGGGGAGGACAGCTTGCAGATGTTTACTGGATTCTCCTTGCTTTGAAAGGGATTCTATCATGCATAAAAATAAGTTTTTTTCTAAGAAAATTTTTAAAAAGTGGAACTAACTACAGAAGTCTGGGAGTGTACATGAAAACCAACTTGGTTTACTTTAATGTCAAACAATTTGCAAATAAGTTACGGTCAATAGGTTTGAGAAGATATGGGTGCATTTGATCTCTATTTCCATGAATAACTTTGAGTAGAAAGTATATAATTCTGCCGATATATATGCTCCAGGAGGCAGGGCTGATGCTACCTTCTTCATCATGGTATAATCACCTTGTACATAGTTGGTGAATGAATAAATGAATAAACAGTTTTTAAAGAACAAAAATAGGGGAGTGGGTGTAGCTTAGTGGTTGAGTGCCTGCTTCCCATGTACGAGGCCCCGGGTTTGATCCCGGTACCTCCTGAAAAAAAAAAAAAAAAAGAACAAAAATAAGACAGCAATAGCAGTCATACAGTCATTGATTAGTAATTCAGTAGAGACTTAAAATGGTGACGCTCTGCACTGAGGGTGGGGTAGGTCCCGCTGAGAATGTGCCGTCTCTCCCTCAGGAAGGCCCCTTTGGTTGGGCCCTCCCTCCTTCCCGCGTTCCTCCTTCCCTCTTTTCCTGTGTCCCTCCCTTGAATTGACCAGCCCGGAATTGACTAACAGTTCAGGGACTGCAGAGTCCGTCACAGATGGGGCTGGGGCTGAGAACTCCGAGGTAAAGGGCCACTTGGTTTTACAAAAGGGGCAGAAGCTGGCTTACTGATCCTTCTGCTCTCACTGGGGGTGTCAAGGAGAAGTGCTGTTGTGCCCCAAGGAGCAGAAAGAAGATCTGGTAGACAGTTTTGACCAGCATTATCTGAGCAACGTGGGAAGTGGCCCCGTTCGAGAGCCAACACATTACCGTTTCTTTCTTGGTTGGGATTGCTGCATGGCCCAACGTTTGACACACAGGAAGAAAATTCTGCATTCTCAGCTTGAATGGCTTTTGCAAGCTCCAGGACTAAAGACTGTTGAGAAAAAGACATTTCCACTTTCCACTCCTACATGCTATTTAGTACATGAGTCCAGGGTGAATATCCTTGCAGAATCCTATCAGATTTTTTATTTTTTATTTTGTATCACACTCTGGAGAAATAAGCTGAAAGCCAAGGCTCTGCCTTCTATTTTAATCTCTAGCAATTGGCATTACCTGCTGAAGGAAATTCCATAGCTCAGTGGTGATAATCTCCTACAGGCAATTTCAACTAATTAGGGGAGAAATGTCCTAATTTACAAGGGGAACGACAGTTGTCTTGAGAATAATTAATTTCTGCTATGAAAATGCATGTATTACTATACTTACCTTCAAGAATTAATTACTTTGACTTTGACTATTTGTCTTTCCTGGAATGCTGCTTAATTTCAAAATGTAATTAAAATATTTAGCACATAACAAATAAAAAATCATTGCTGTGCTGTTTGGAAGCCAGCATGCAAGAAAGGAGATAGTGGTTTGTGGACAAGCTGCAATTTCTCCCTTTAATTCCTTAATGGAAGAACAATGAAATAAGACCTGCTGCTATTCTGAGTTTTCTCGTGAATTGGAGATGGAGCTGCCTTGTGCGAGTGCCGTGGGTGGTTAAAGAAAGAACAGTTGTTTTTTCCCTCATGTGGCTTCTTCTGTCTGTGGATGGTGAGGGAGCTCTCAGAAATGCAATAATATGTGTCATAGCGAACCGTCTTGTGAGTTTTCAGGTGGGAGACCGTGTGTTCTTGCAAGATTTCCAGTCCCACATACTCTTCTAGAACCTGCCATTCCCCATATTTTCCCTCCCCTTGAACTTGAGTGGGGCTGTAAGAGCACCTCAGTACATAGAATGCAGCGGAAGTGACACCGTGTGCTGTTCTCAGGGCCGAGTCATAAAAACCAACATGATTTCCACCTCTTTTTCTGCACGCGCATCCTGGGAACCAGCCACCGTGTTGTGAGGAAAGCCGAGCCACATGAAGAGGCCACGTACAAGCTTTTTAGCCTTCAGCTCCCGCTGAGGTCTCGGTCAACAACCAGCATCAACCTCCAGACCTACGAGCGAGCGAGTCTTCAGATGATTCTAGCATCCAGCTTTCGAGCTGCCCTATCTGATACCAAGAGCAGCAGAAAGGAGCTTTCTCCACCAAGCCCTGTCCAGATTGCAGATTTATGAACAAAATAAATGTTGTGGTTTTTTTAAGCCACTGAGTTTTGGGACAATTTATCTATACAAGTTAAGACTTATTTACTGGAATGTTCATTTGTGTTGATTTGTAGAGTAAGGATCCATAATTGAGGCTGACCTTTCCACTTGACCTAAATGAGTTTAAATCGCTATACACGTACACACACTCACACACAGGTGAATGAATGCACACACATATCCTAATATACATCAGCCTCACCGTCTGCCTGTTTTTATAATGCAGTGCTGTCTCACCTTCTAAGCTTATTCATGACTCTGCTCTAAACCAGCGGGAACATAGGGAAATCTTTATTTCTCATTTATTTCTCACATTTCTCCTCCAAGGCCCAGAGAATCGTTATAACTTTCCCCCATTGCCCTGTTTCAAGGTCCCTTGATGCTGGTCTGCAGGGGCTGGGGGATGCAGAATGCTCCTCTGTGACTTCAGTTTTCACAAACCCAAAGAACGGGATGAGCCTTGAATGGAAATGCAGTCCCTTCCCCCCATAGCTGGAGACGCATTATAGCAACTCTGTTGTTTCAAAAATAAAACACGTCAATCCTTCGCACCTTCACGTTCTTTAGAATTCTGTAAAACAAGGGAAATAACTTTCCACCCACCCACCTCACAGTTGTATGGGGCGGAGTAATGAGTTTGTGCTTGCTAAGTGCTTTGCGATGTGGAGGTGCAAGGCTGCGCAGCTTGTAGCACTAGCAATATCAGACAGTGGGCAATGCCAGCAGAGTTCACCACTGAAGTTGGCACCAATTCAGAAGGTTCACCAGATGAAGAAGCACTGTTCTCTGCTTGAGCACTGAAAATTGCCTTTGGAATTGTGTTTAGGTGGCTGGCAGTGCCATTTTCCTTTCTGCTGGTTTCCGTCGTTGGTGTTGATGGAAACTCATTCGTGTCATTATCACTGACTCTTCTCACTGACAGGAACATATTTTCTTCTGGGGACTGCCCTGTGGCTTTCAACAGGAAATTTGTTCTGTCAGTTATAATACAAACCCTTCATTTCTTTGTTAATTATTGCCAAGGCATTTTTCATAGCTTTGAAATGGATTTGTTTTTCCCAGGTGTTGATTGCTCTTTGGTGATGACAACATAAAATGTGATTTCTTTTCATTTCACAAGTCCACGCTGATTACAGAAATTCTATAGATATCGGAGTTGGTGATCACCTTGCATATAAGAATACTTCCAGAAAAGGGAGCTGGAAGCTTGGCGAGGTATGAAGAAGCCATCCTGGTTGTGAAGCAGAATTTTAGACACCATTAGCATTTCTTTAAGGGTCTCTGGCATAGAAGACTATGTGTTCCCCCTTAGGATGCCACACAGGGGACTTCCTGGGTAGAGGCCAAGGCAGCATTCAGACAGAAAGCAAACATTTCATTCAGCCCTTAGAATGTTTGGGATCGTCCAGGGGGAGAAGACAGGCTGAGTTTTCCACTTCTCTTCAGGGTCTTTGGCACCACAGGGCTGTCATTTCACTCACTGACTGAAATAAAGGGTAAAGTATAGCTCAGCTGGTGGCCTCTTCCTTATGTACGACCTTGCATCATCAGGTTTTTTACTGATTTCTGAGAGCAGGTGATGAGCATGCCTTTGCAAAGCTCACAAACTCAAACGTCTTAACGGGGTCAGGCAGTAACGTTAATGTTTGAGGCAACTGGTTATAAGAAAACTGGAAGTAGTGGAGCTTGTTGGGAATAGGGAAATGGATGACCTACCTGCATTTGTGCATAGTTTTGAAAGCACCAATCTGGCCAAACCCAGCAGGACCGAACTGGCTACATAATTTGCAGGGTCCAGTTCAAAATGAAAACGCAGGACCCCTTAATCAAAACTTAAGAATTTGAAGACAGTGGCAGCCAAACACTAAACCAAACACAGAGCCCTTCTGTGCACTGTTTTACCTCTTCCAAAATATCAGATGCATGGGAGGATGCAGCATGACACTTTCACGCCTGGCGGCTTCCACTTAGCGTAATATTTTGGAGTTCATGTTATATGTGTCAGTGGTTTTCCCTTTAATTTTTAAACAGTATTCAATTGTTTTGATGTACCACTGCTGTTTACCCATTCCCCAGTCCAGTGATGCTTGTTTTTTTTTCCAGTTTTCGATGGTTATGTATAAAGCCACTATAAATATGCGCATGCAGGTCTTTGTGTGGGCAACATATTTTCATTTCTCTTAGGTATATACCAAGAGTGGAATTGTTGGGTCATATGGTAAGTGTGTGGATAACTTTTTAAGCACAATTTTGCATTCCTACCTCAGCAATGTATGAGAGTTCCACTTGCTCTGTGTTTTCACCAATACTTGTTGCTGTTAGTCTGTTTAACTTTAGCAACTCTAACAGGTGTGTAGGATTTTAATTTTAATCTCCCTGATGACTAACGATGCTGTGCATCTTTTCACGTGCTTATTGGATATTTACATCTTTTCTTTTGAGGTGCTTATTCAGATCTTTTGCCCATTTAAAAAATTGGGTTTGTCTTCTCATTATCGAGTATAAGAGTTGCCTATAAAATCTGGATATGAGCCTTCTGTTGGATATATGTTTTTTTATTTTTATTTTTAATTTTTAAAAAACTTTATTTTTAGAGAAGTTTTATATTACAGAAAAGTTACATCGAAAGTATAGGGGATGGGAAGTGGATGTGGCTCAAGCAGCTGAGCTCCCACCTACCACGTGGGAGGTCCCAGGTTTGGTTCCCATGCCTCCTGGAGAAGATGAACAAGACAGCAAGCTGGTGTGACGGGCAGGCATGGTGAGCTGATGCAACAAGATGACGCAACAAGGATACACAGAGAGGAACGACAATGAGAGACACAACAAAGCAGGGAGCTGAGGTGGCTCAAGTGATTGAGCGCCTCTCTCCCACATGGGAGGTTCCATGTTTGGTTCCTGGTGCCTCCTAAAGAGAAGATGAGCACGCAGCAAGTGGACACAGAGAGCAGACAGTGAGCGCAAACAGTGTGTGTGGAGGGAATAAATAAATAAAAATAAATAAACAAATGCCAGTACTATTGTATTTTAAAGAAATAGTAAGTATAGGGGATTCCATATAACCCACCCTGACCCCTTCCTGCATTTTCCCCTATTAATAACATCTTACATTAGTGTGGTGGATTTGCTACAATTGATGAACCAGCATTGAAGCATTGCTTCTAACCAAGGTCTCTAGTTTACATTATGGTTTACTCTTTTCACTGTACAGTTTTATAGGTTTTGACAAAATGTATAATGGCCTGTATCCACCATGCAGTATCGTGTAGAACAATCCCAACGCCCTAAAAATGCCCTGTGTCCCATCAGTTCTTCCTGCCCCCTCCCCTCAGAACCTCTGGTAACCACTGTCTTTATATCATTGTTACAAATTCTTGTTACTACAGTAAAAATAAGTCTACTTTGGTCTGTGGCTGCATTCCCTCCCCCCGCCCCCTTAGGTTTGTTCATTCCTCAGTCTTGAGGAATTTGGGGTGATGATGTGTACTCTGCTTCAGATTCAGTGGGTGCTTAGATCTTATGGGGCAGATGGAAGGAACTATTTTGCTTGCAGTTGTACTCTGTTTTTGGTATGGGGGTTGTGCGTCACCGTCATTTTGTTGGTTGTCCTGGGTGAGTCCGATGAACTGGAGCGTAGGTGTTGGCCGCAGCTCTGCTGAGAGTCAGGGCTCAACTGGCATGAAGATTTAAGTCTCTGGGATGTATATTTAACAGGTATAATGCTATTTATAGGTTCAAATGAAAGGGGTAGAAGAATCTACAGTATAACTGTTATATTGGGGAAGTAGATTATCATATATTTCAAGATAAGGTCTGCTGAAGGGGTTGTGTGCAGTATGTGTCTAGAGCCCTCGGGAGCACCCGTTTGAGGCTTTGTTTACTGTGGCAGGTAGTGAGACCCACTGAGACCTGCAAAAGTGTAACCTCTGGAATGACCTCCCTACTCACTTTGAAATCTGTTAGCTGTACAAACTCTTTGTATTTAATGTTTCCCTGTTTTGGTCAAAGTCTTTTTCCAAATGTATCACTGGTTGGTGCTTGGTAATAATCCCTCAGTGCCAGGGAGGCTTATCTCCATGAGTCACACTGGGGGGAAGGTTGTGAGTTTATTTGCTGAGTTTGGCTTAGAGAGAGGCCACTTTTGAGTAACAAGGAGGTTTTCTGGAGATAACTCTTAGGCATTACTTATTATTAGGCTAAGTTTCAGTTTTACAGGAAAAAGGTTCATAAGTACAAGCATTAAGCCTTCTGTTGGATAGATGTTTTGCAAATGTTTTTCCAAGTCAGTGGATTGCCCTTTCATTTTCTTTTCCTTCCTCCCTTCCTCCCTCCCCCCCTTCCCTCCCACTAGGGATTGAGCCTGCCTTCCTTCCTTCCTCCCTACCTACCTACCTACTGCTAGGGATTGAGCCCGGGAGCTCGTATGTAAGAAGCTGGTGCTCAACCACTGAGCCATATCAGCTTCCCTGAGTTGACTTTTTCGCTTTTTTTTTTTTTTTTTTTTTTTCAGGAGGCACCAGGAACTGAACCCGAGGCCTCCCATGTGGGAGGCGGGCACTGAACTGCTTGAGCCACATCTGCTCCCCGCCCTTTCTTTTTCCTCACTGTGGCTTTCAAAGAGTCAAGGTTTTAATCTTGATCCCTGCGTCATCATTTTTTATGGCATGCCTTTTGTATCCTAATTACGAAGTCCTTGCCAAACCAATTTTCCCAAGACTTTCTCCTATGTTCACTTTCTAGAAATTTAATAGTTTCAGCTCTGACATTTATGGTCCATTTATTTTTTATTTTTAAAGATTTATTTAAAAATAAATCTTTGTTGTTTTCCGCTCTCTGCCTGCTCTCTTTGTGTTCTTCTGTGTCTGCTTGTCTTCTCTTCAGGCGGCGCCGGGAACTGATCCTGGGACTTTTTGGAGTGGAGAGAGGCTGCTCTATCTCTCGCGCCACCTCAGCTCCCTTGTCTGCTGTATCTCTTATTGTCTCTCTTCGTCTCTCTTCTGTGTCTCTTTGTTGCATCATCTTGCTGCTCCAGTTCTCCGCGTGGGCCAGCATTCCGCGCAGGCCAGCTCACCTTCACCAGGAGGCCCTGAGAATCGAACCCTGGACCTCCCATATGGTAGACGGGAGCCCAGTCACTTGAGCCACATCCACTTCCCATTTATAATCCATTTAGAGTCAGTTTGTGTGTTTGGCACAAAGGGAGGGTCAAAACTTTTCTTCCATGTAGATATCCAGTTGTTTCAGTGCCATTTGCTTACAAAATCAGAATTTTCATTTGGAAAGAATCATCTCTATGTTGATTTGACACCTCTATGATAATATGTTTTCTGGTCACTTCTTTTCATTTCTGCTAGATTTGAGTCCTTTATAGAAAGGAGTCTAGAGTAGTCCCAGGGTTGCCCAAATTGTCATCATTCGGAAATATAATCTGTCAGTGTCATGACAAAGAGGAGCGTAACGCATTTTTCAAATCCATGCATGTCATAAATGATTTTCCATGTTTCCTTTTGTTTAGAAGGCCCTATTATATCACTGTGTTTTCTGGATCATTGGATTTGAATTCTAAGGGAGCACTTTCTGTTGTACTTTGGCCAAATGACAATTTCCCTGAGCCTCAATTTTCTCATCAGTAAAATGCAAATCATATTAATTACTTCATTGCTATTAGAGTTAGATTAGTTATATATGTGAATATATAAGCATTTTTTCCCCCTGAGAAGTATGTGTAAATTTCATCAGCTTTTCTAAGGACTTTCTGATCTAAAAAGCTTAAAAACCACTTCTCTAAACCATTAAGTTTGATGGGATCTTTTAGCTACTATCCCTTCAGCAATTACAACTACTTCTCTCCTTCCGCAAGACCATTGGTCATATGTGAAGGTAAAAGAGCACATTCAATTTTGGTTTTATGCCCAAGGTATGCCTGAAAGGAGACGGCGTCACCCTATGAGCAATATGGAAGG
>JAKSZT010054573.1:570132-607307 GCA_026826555.1 Tolypeutes matacus
AAAAAAAGTATAGGGGAGTAAGATACAGACTATAGTTAGTAGTAAAACTTTGACGATTCTCTTTCATAATTTGTTAACAAATGTTTCACAACAGTGGAAAGTATTTGTGAGGGGGTGATGTGTGGGAGCCCTGTATGATGTTATGCATGTTTGTTTTGTAAGTTCACGATGTTTACTGAACACATATTGATTATGTATGTTCATGTATGAATGATATACCTCAATAAATTGTTTTTTAAAAAAGTTGGTGGATCTGGGTATCTGGATGGGGGTATATTGGAGTTCTCTGTATGGGTTTTGTGTATTATTTTTGCTACTGTCCTGTAAGTCTGAAGTTGATTTTGGGTTTCCCCTCCCTCCCTCCCTCCCCCAGACAGGCATTTCCAGTCCAGCACTGCCTGCTTCCTGCCTCGAGAGTCTTTGCACAAAGGACCCCAGGGACAGCAGGTTGGATGGGGCCCGCCGAGCCCCCGGGAATGAACTGTGTCCAGAGTGCCTGACCTGCACTCTGTCGGGAACTTGCGAAACTGGGAATGAAACATGGCACAGGGACCATACGGGGCCTTATAGACCCAATCATGGGAGCCCCCTGTCTGTGTTTAGCCTCTGCTTCAAGACAGCTTCCATCCACCAGCTGCAGAGAGGAAACCTTTTTCCATCCCTTAGAGCCGTGGGGTCATGACCAGAAGGGTCTTGGGTGTGTTTTCCTGGCTCCCTTCAACCTTCTCTGGAGTCCATCCTGCCATGTATTAGGAGCTTCTTTCAGTTCCTCCTTGCACCACTTCCCTGGTGGTTGGGCAGTGAATCTGCACATGCCCCCATGGGCTCTGGATGACAGAGAAGCTGGTGGGATGCCCAAATGGGATGACTGAGCCATCCTGCAAAATCCATCCTTTCCTTCTAGCACCAAGCAAAGCACAAACAAACCATCCAAGCCCTGCCACAGCCGAGCTCCTCACTTCCAACCTCCACTGAAAGAAGCATCCAGAAAGGAAATGCTCACATAGGGGCTCTCTCTGGAATCTAAGGGGAAATGAGACAGCTGGGGGTCTGGGTGGGACTCAGAGCTGCAGTCGGGCTGGGCATTCAGGGGCCAGGTGCTGGAAGGGGCTAGAAGAACGCAGGGAGAGGAGTGTGTGGCCAGGGCTACCAGCCTGTGAATTAGCAGCTCTGTGGAAGCAGCACCGTGGGCCCTGCCCCTCCATCCTCCTCCCGGGGAAGGGAGCTGGGGCCGTCGAGATTCCCTTCTTGGCGGTGACTGAGGCAGAGGAATTCAGACAGGAGCCACTAAGGCAGTGTCTTTCAACCCCCCTCTCCCTTGCTCATGGATGCAGAAGAGTCTGGAAGCCAAGCCAGCTTGTCCGGGCTTTTCCTCATCCAGGACAGGGCTGTGTTCACACCCAGTGTTGGCGCAGAAGAGACAGCATATCTTTCCCCCAGAGATGCTTGCACTTTATGACATGAATAATTTAACAAACACAGAACCCTTTCTATATGCTTGGTTCTTTTCTAAGCCTTTTACAAATATTGACTCACCTGATCTTTATAAGCCGCCTGCAAAGCATCGTCCTCACTTAGCAAAGGAGGACATGGCAGCAGAGAGCATTAAACTGTGTATACAGCTGATGGGGCCCAGCTTGGAAGACGGGCTGCTGGCTCCAGAATCCAGCCCCATGGCTCATTCTGAGCTTAATGAGGGCCTGCAGGGCAGTTCCCAGGGGTCTGCTCCATGACTATCTACTGTGTGCTGCTGTTCGCAACCAGGGGAGTTCAGACTGAACGGAATGTTTACAAGCAATAGACCCTTGGATTTCCAATATCACATGTCCACCTATCAGCAAGGGCAGGGAGCTTCTGTCACATGTCAGGGTCCTGGCAGGAAACTGACTCCCTAAAAATCTTGAGACTGAAAACAGCAAGTGTTACACACACTTCCAGGGCTGAGGGAGCCAGGGAGAGTGGACCCAGAGAGGGCCTCCCGAGGGGGCAGGGCTTGGAGAAAGGACACAGGCTGGAGGGAGCAGGTGGGGAGAGAGCCTCTATCCCATTTGCTGGTGCCTCCCATTGGCCTAATCCTCCAAAACTGGAGACAAGGGCCCGCCTCCCAGAGTACAGAACAAGATAAAAAAGCATTGGGGGGTGTGTGCACAGATGATAGAGATGAATGAGCAGATAGGTTTGCCTAATGGCTGAAGGGAAGGGCTGCCTCCTTGGGTTCTGGAATCATTGATTCTCCCTTTATCCTGGTGTGAACAAGTGGATCTGGAGCTAGTATTGAGGACTTCTAGGGGAGGAAGTCTTTTCTCTTTCTGTCATCTTCTGCAGAGCCCTGCTCAAAGGCGCTTCTGCAAATCAGCTGGAATTATTCCAACAAAGTCAGTCATGGCAACCAGTGAGCTCCCATAAGTGCATTTCTATGACCTGTTGAATCCCAATCACAGATGCAGAGGTCACTGCTCCTTAACAGCTGGACTGTTTTTAAAAGGAACAGAAGTTCCTTTCTGGATTTTTCCATACAATAATTATATACCCATCTTCCCCTGAAGCATTGGCAGAAGAGAAACCACCTTACAGTTGGACATTCCTCCCAGAGTGCTTGCCTTCTGTGATTGCCAGAATAATCTGCTTTTTGGAGGACTGCTCTCCAGCCCTCTGCAGCTTCTCTCATCCACCCAGGAGCCGTGGGCTGGGTGGGCCGAGCTTCTCAGAAGTGGATTCATGGGGTGAGTGCTCCTAACTGCTCCATTGGTGTTCCTCTCAGGAGAAGCAGCCTGCTGATGAGCAGAGCCAGCCTGCCAGGGGTCCTTGTCACCAGCCCAGGAGAGGACTTTGCGGAGTAGAGCTGTGCTCTACGGACGGCAATGGGAAGAATTCTCTGCAGTTGGCTGGATTCTGAGTGTGGGCCTTTCTTTTTTCCTTTCTCCCTTTCCCCCCTCTCCGTCCCTCCTGTCCTCCCTTGTGCAGTAGTGAGCAAACCTCAAATGTTTCTTTCACATCTCATGGAGAAGATGACTATCTGTAGGCCTACTCTGGACCTTCCAAATACCAGTATAACCAGTGACTTTCTCTGTAGACCCACTGGCAATGCCTGCTGCCTCAAGAACTTGAAGGTGCATTCTGTGACACCTTTGCCTTATATGTTGTGGATCTCAGCCCTAGAAACTTAAACTGGGAATCCTCCCCCTTCAGTGTGCAGAAGACTCCCTCAGGGAGTGTGCTAAACGTGCATGTTCTGTGGCCCCAGCCGGAGATAGTGATTTGGCCGGTCTGGGGTGACATGCAGGCATCTGAAGGCGTAACAGGCTCCCAGGGGGATTCTGCTGCAGTGGGTTCTTCTCAACCCAGCTTTTGGGAAACGCTGTCCTAAAGAGTCTTATTGGCTGGCATCTCCAGCCACCTTGTCCAGGCCACCTGCTTTGGCCCTCTTTAGGTGGGAAGAAGGCAATCGTTTCTGTCATTTTTAAAAATGAAGACTACCAATTTCTCAAGCAAATGGAAGCAGTGGTCTGCTACTGTGAAACTGTCTGCATTCATTCACATTAAGCCACTTAGAGAAAGGGTCTTTGGAGAGGGAATAAAATTAAGGATCTTGTAATCAGCTTGTCCAGGATTATCAGGGTGGCCCCTCAATTCAATGACAATTGTCCTTATAAGAAGAGAGAAGGACACAACCTCGAGGAGAAGACACAGAGGAGAAGATAATTTGAAGACAGTGGCAGAGATTGAAGTGTGATATGTGTGCAAGCCAAGGAACACCAAGGATTTCCAGGAGCCACCAGAAACTGGAGTTTCTCCTTCAGGGCCTCCAGAAGGAACCAGCACTGCTGACTCCTGGAGTTTGGACTTCTGGCCTCCAGACCATGAGACAATCCATTTTTAATGCCTTAAGCCACCCAGCAGCTGTAGGAGCCAAATACAACTTCTAAGTACATTTTGTCCCAAGTACAAATGTGAACATAATGAATGATCTTAGACTTTATGAAACTTCAAGGAAAATAAACCACTCTGAGAGAGCCAATCCTGGAGGAAATGAACGTTAACTGTTTGTCCCCATTTGAATCCATTTTTCTCTGTGGCATCTTCGTTTAAGCCTGTGCAAATTTACAGCCTAAACCAGGGGTTCTTAACCAGGGGTCCATTAGCTTGAATTGAAAATTCAAAAAAACGTTATTCTTGTGGGGACGTGTTGGTGCAGGTGTGATATATTTATTAAATAATACACAGTAGAGTGTGGACTTAGTAAGGGGTCCTTGGTGTTTTCCCCTGACTGGCAAAGGGGTCCATGGAACAAAAAAGGTTAAGAACCCCAGTTTAGGCCCTAAACTGTGTTGCTCTCAACAGGTCTTCCACAGCTGAGGCCTGGCTCCTCCCAGGGTCCCCTCAGAGGCAGCCTGGAATGAAGAAGGCTCTGGAAGGTGGTGGACAGTCGGGACTCCCTGTTTTGCTCACCTTTCCACATTTGCTTAAGCCAGGGCAGCTGTGCCATCATCTGCTCTCCAAAGCGTGTTTCCAGGAGAACAGTGTCTTTTTGACCCAAAGGGTCTTGGTTAATATGCTTGAAACCACACATGGTTTGGACATGCCTGCAGAGGAAGGAAGATAAGTAAACACTTCATTTAAAACTTTTTTCTGCTTTCACATCTTGGGGACAGGCAGGTAGTTTCAAACGTCAGTCTCTTCCTGCTCTGCCTGATTGTGTTAGGATTCAAAGAGAATTGAGGTGGTTAGGATTCAGCAAAGGAATTCAGCATGTACAAAGTCTTGAGACAGTAGATTTGAGAGCAAGATTAGGATCGACTGTATACAGGTTTAGGCAGACGAAATATGTGAAATAAGTTAGAAAATGTATTTGTATTCTGTTGCTGCTGTAACAAAAATAGCCACAAACTTGGGGGCTTAAAACAACACAAATTGTAATTTTACAGTTATGGAGGTCTGAAACGAAATGTCCCTGGGCTTAAACCAAAGTGTTGGCAGGGCAGCATTCCTTTGGGAGGTGCTGGAGAGAATCCATCTGCTGGCCATTTCCAGCTCCTAGATGCTGCTTACGCCCCTTGGTTCATGGCCCTGTTCCATCTTCAAAGCCAGCAATGGTTGTTTGAGTCGTTCTCACCTGGCTTCCCCCTGACCTTCCTGCTTCCCTCTTCCACTTGTAAGGAACCTTGTGATTCCATTGGGCCCGACTGGATAATCTGGGATTATCTCCCCATCTCAGAGTCAGCTGGTTAACAGCCTTAATTCCCTCTGCACTCTTGGTTCGCCCTTGTCCTGTAACCTAACATATTCACAGGTTCTGGGGATCGGGACGTGGACATCTTCTGTGTGCGCGCGTGTGTGTGGGGTTGTTCTGCTTACCACAGGAGACTCTCCAAATAATGACATTTACTCAATTTCATGTTCTGGGGAAGAGCAAATACCATAGCATAATACATGCTAAAGATTGTAAGACAACACTGTGTCACTAAAATGCAGTATATATGCCATTCTACAAGGAAGAATGGGAATTCTGCTTTCCCTGGGTGTCAGGGAAGCAGGTTAGAATTCATTTTAACCAGTGCATGTTTGGACTATGTGGTGGGCCTTCACGATCCTCCATGCTGTGTTTTGCTCCAACCAATACAGGCAGCCGTTGTTCCGTTCTTGTCCTTCCTTACTCTCCAATGTGAGTAGGTGACTCTCTTGGATTTGGAATGCATTCTAGATGCATTTCTGGGTGGGGAGCACAGTTTCAGGGTACTGAGGGCCGTGATGAGTGGGGATGGGGGCAGGATTCTGATATGGCCCCCAAGAGTGTGGGCAAGGAGCTGTGGCTATGGTGGGCTATCACTCCTATAATTGGATTCCTAATCATCAAAAGGGATTTTATTGGAGTTGGCCTGGCCTTTAAAAGGGGTTGGGCCTTCCAGAAGTCAGAGAGCTTCAAAGCATGAGGGGCCCTGTGGAGGGGCCACATGGCCTCCAGGAGCTGAGAGTGTTCCATGACTGACAGCCAGGAAGAGAATGGCACCCTCTGTTCTACAACCCCAAGGAACCGAGTTCTGCGAACAGGCATGTGAGCTTGGATGAGGTCCCCATGTTCCAGAAAGGAACAGCCTGGCCACCACCTTGACTGCAGCCTTGTGAGACCGAGTAGAGGACACAGCAAGGCTGGGCCTGGACTCCTTGACCCATGGAAGTGTGAGATAACAAACAAGTGTTGTTTTCTGCCATTAAGATGGTGGTAATGTTACCCAGCAGGAGAAAACTAACACAGGAACTGGATCTGAGCAAAGCATCTATATGAAGCATCAATCTAACACCTGGGCAGGACTGAGAGACCAGACGGCCAGGGCACGTTAGACACACAGCATGCAGGAGGAGCAAGAGGGTCTGGTCTGTCATAGCATGTGTGTGTGTGGGGGCAGGGGATGCTTAAAGGCAAGGGACTGTCCCCATGTTTGCTTCTTACTGAATGTCCTCTGTTTTCTCCTTGGGCTACACAGACCCTACTTGTTTTATCTTTTATTTTTAAGCACCCAAGATTGGCACCAACCTTTCTGGAGTCTTCCTTGACAACCCTTGCAGTCTTATCTAAAATACTGCCAGTGACTAAGCACACAACATCCTAGGATCTCTCTCCTATCGGGAGGCATTGCTCATGTGTGGTCTCCTTTGTTTTGCTTTGGGAGCATGGGTTTTACTCTTGAGACTTTGTTGACTATAGGAAGTATGTCTCTTCCTTTTCTGTTCTTCTCCTTCCACCCTAGCCCTAGTCCAGGCTCAGCAACATGACCTGCATTTCCGTTGAACTCCTTTTTTCTTCTTAAACCTTACATTGCATGGTAGTGAAACTATATATTCTTTCAGAATGTAATTTCCAAGTTGTGTTGTAAAGGTTCAATCAAGGAGATTCACAGAGAACAAAACATCTGGTAGCAGGAGAGGGAAGGAAATTGAGAAGAAAAGAAAAGATGCAATATGGAATGGTGGGTCCATGGTGGGAAAGAAATGCAGCCATTGCTCTTGCTTCCACTTGCTGTGGGCACGAGGCCCTCCATCCCTGAGAGTCATGAGGAGCAGCAAATGAACTAGCCAACGAGATAGTGCGGGAAGTCCCAACTAAGGCACCTGACCGATGAGTGCAAGCAGGGCATGCCTTGCTTCTCCTCCGTGGCTGTGTTGGAGAGCCATTTCAGGGAGTTTACACCAAACTTGTCAACAGTTTTATAGCTTGAACTCCCTGGGGAGGTCCAATTTCAGGTAATTCTGGGTGAGATAGAAGAAAGCCTTGCACTCATTTTAGCAGTTGATTAAGCTGTGATCAGTTCACCAAGGAGGAGTGAGGTGGATATCAAATTGATTGTCCCTGAGCATTTTTCTGAAGCTCATCTGAATGCTTCATAATGTGAGAGGAGGGCGTGTTAAGTCTGACTATTTAATACTATTGAATCATTAATATTATGTTTACAAAAAAGTTTTTAAACACTATCAGTACTCCTGATAGTAAGTTAGAGAGGAAGGATGCAAAGTTGGGTATGATTACAATTTTTTATGTCATTTATGATTTTAATTATGACCACAAACTACATAAACAAACATGTGGATAGGGAAAGAATTTGGAATAAAATTCATAAAAAAGGTTAGTAGCAATTACATTTAAATGATAGAGCCGTGGTTTTTTCTTTTCTTTTCTATGTTATCATTTCCCAGATTTTCTGCAATAAAAAGACACATTTTTAAGTAAACAAATTTTTAAACAAATTTGGTGTTGTGTGGTGATTATTTTGACAATATTAGCACACTTCCCAAATATTTTAACTTTAAATACTCCTATCATTGACTCTACTTTTTCCTGAATTTAAATCGGGGCCAACTGCCCCCAAATAATATTTAACCCCATCCTCCAAGAGAAAAGACAGAGGAGAAGAAATAGCAATAAGTAGATGAGCAAATAGGTACCTCTATTCTCAAATAATTTCCTTTTATATCTTAATTTGCAATCTAACATGTATGCTCAAAAAATTAGCCAGTTTATGGGTGTGGTAGGTGGAATTATGCACCCCAGTTTACCCATGTTCTTCATCTTAATCTACTTCCTTTTTGGTAGGAACCTATAGTAAATAGGACCTTTTGGAGATGTTATGTTCAGTTAAAATGTGGCCAATTAAAGCAGGATGAGCCTTAATCTGGATTTAAGAGGCCTTATAAAGAGAAAGAACCCAGAAGGCAGGGTAGCAAAGCCGTGGGGAGGAGCTGCAAGTTGGAAGTCTACAGGAACCAGAAGAGAAAGGAGAGGACATTGCTGTGTGACGAGAGGCGGGGAGAGAAGCTACGGAACCCCAAACATTGCCAGCACGAGCATGTTACAGATCTTGGGGAGAAAGCATTGCCTTGCTGATGTTTCCTTTCCAGACCTTTCCCTGCCTCAAAACCTTGAGCCAATGAATTCCCATTATTTAAAGCAACCCACTGTGTGGTATTTGTTACAGCCGCCAGGCAGGCTAAGACAATGGGTGCTCCTTTATCAAGCGGTGAGGCCCAGATTCTCTCTTCTTTGCACAGACTCATCTTCCTCTAAAGCCCCATGGCCCTGGTCGTTGTGGACCGTGGAGTGGAGCACAGGCTCCCTGGAAGTTTGTTAGCCATGCAGATTCTCAGGCCCCACCTACCCCTGCTGTCCAGAATCTGCATTTTAGCAAGAAAGCCGGGGATTGGGATGCACATTCAAACGCAGCCCGGCTCTGATGAGCTGCTAGCATGATAGGCCCTCTGTGAATGAAGTGTATGTCCCCATTGAGGAAACGAGGTTGGCCATGTATCCGGAATGCGTTTAGTTGTGTGTTTTCTGGAATAGAACCCCTCTCCCCCCACATCCTTTATTTTTGGTAGTTATTTGTTTTTCATGACATGGGCTTTTTCCAAGGGTCAGACCTGTTATCTTAGGGCAGTGGTTCTCAACCAGGATGAGGAAGGTGAGGGACGGGGATGCCGTGCCCTCCACGGAGCATCTGACAATGCCTGGAGATGTTCATTGGCTGCCATACCTCGGGGTGCTACTGGCGTATAGCACGGAGAGGCCTGGGATGCTGCTAAGCGGCCTCCAAGGAGGCCCTCCTCCCCAACAAGGATTCTCCGGCCCCAGATGACAGGAGTGCTGGGATTGAAAGATTCTGCTGGACACAATGCTCTGCACTTTAGGCTTTTCTGGTGGTTTCCCCATGTCTGGTTCAAATTTAAAACTCTGGGGGAAGAATACCACCTAAGTGACATTTCCTTGTGAAATTATATATCTGGAGGTCTTCAGGATGAGCTGGCCCACTGTTGACGATGCTGTTTGATTACTTGGTCAAGGGCTGAATGTCAGAACATTGCCTGACTTCCAAAATGGCACAGCGTTTCTATGCCATTCACTAGCCAGTGGATGAAGTTGGTAGCCGGAATGTTCTCTCACTCTGTCACACATACTGAAACCATCTTTGCGATGGTGCTTGCTTTTAGTATTTAAGAGAAGTTACGTTCAATAAGAATTACGGTTTTGTTATTTTTAAGGCTATAGGAGGAAAATCCTAATATTTTCCTATTAGCCTAGTGGTGTGTAGTGTGCAACTAGAGTGCTTCCTGCCACCCAGGGGTACCCCTTCCTTAGGTGGAAGATGGCATTTTTGAGGTTAAATCTGCAAATCTCAGGCTGAGAAATATCCCCAGTGATCAAGCACATACAGGTCTTAAGAATTTGAGGAGAGATGTCTCAAATAATTTAAAGTAGTCCATGCAATCTTGTTTTTATTATTGCTAAGCACTGTCTCTGGACCATAGGTAAACATTGGCTACATTGCTATTTGTATATCAGATTTGTTTATTTACTAACCACTGGAAGCTTAGGGTTTTACCTACATTTTCCCTCCTAAGAGATACAGGGCATAAGGAATATTACTCATATCATATCACACATATCATATATATTGTTCAACATTCCCTGAATACTTTCAAAAACAGAGAAAAAGTCACTTGCCCCAGTGCACACAGCGGTTGGCTGTTGTCTAGGGAACATCCAGGACTGTTGAGTTCAGATGTCTACTCCTTTCAACGACCCTCATTTGCCTTCTGGACTAATCAGAAGTGAAGGAAAGCATTTATCATAGGAGTCTTATACTCTGCTTGTGAAGGACATTATGTAAGTATCTACCCTCAAGAAGAGGCACAGTCAAGGCCACTTTTCCTGATAATGGATTTAAGATGCCCAAGATAATTGGAAAAGACACCCAACAATTAGCAATTTGAGACTTTAAAACAGTTATAAGCAAATGGGACTTTTTCTTTTCCTCTGCACACACATGTTCATACATGCTGCTTTGTGAGATTTTTACTACTCTTTCTGCAAGTGCTGTAGGGAAGGGACACCATCTTGGAAAAAAGTCAAGATTCACATGTTGGGGGAACACAGCCTCCTGGTTGACCTTGACAGAAAGGTCAAGTGTGGCACATCTGGCAGTAACATGGCACTGCTCGTTTGGCCAGCTGCAGCCCCCATTCTGTGCTGACACTGCTCGGATGGCTCACGGTCACTATTTCCCATGGTGGCAAATGTTGACATTAGGTCTTACTTACACGTGAATTTATTTACATTACTAATAACCTTTTTATTTTGGAATAAATTTTACACTTAGAGAAAAGTATCAAAGATAGTTCCATATGCCCCTCACCTGTGTGCCCTTCCTCCTGTCTCTGAAGTTTCTTTTTTTCCCTCCTTTCCATACTCTGTTCTTTGGACTTGAGTCACAAAGCCCTGTGTGACCATTCATTGTAAATGCTGCTTTTGCCCCAGCAGTCAGTCCTGCATTAGAGCCTATAAATTACAACCGGAGTGCAGGATCCTTGGAGTTCACAGCCAGTGCTTTAACTGTGAAGCAGAATTCATAAAGAAAAGAGGCATTTGAGATAGTAAAAAATAATTTTCTTTAACAGTTACAGCTATTGCTGAAATTTGCTTTGAGCTGGCATTAAATTCTTACATATGTGCTCAGAGTTTCATTACAATAGAGAAAATGTGAACCAACTTCTGTTGACTGTCTATGGGCAGCATGTGGGGTAGGCTCTCTGAAATTCTTTAATTTGTGCTATAAAGGTATTGCTTCCATTTTTCAGATAAGGACGTAGAGGTTCACAGAAGTTAAGTGATGTATGAGTAGTCACATAGCTGGAGAGGAGGAGAAGTGGCTTTATAAAGAGGCTGCTGTACTCCAAAGCCCACGTACCACACAGCCTTCATGGACGGAAGAAAAGTAAATAGGAGAGGATGCCTGAAAAAGAATCTTTCAGCCTTTTTAATGCATTTAACATCTCAGCTCGTACTTTGCATTCCAGGCAGACAGACCTCCAGGCCTGCCCTCCAGCCTTCCTGCGTGCCTGTTCCCTTATGTTTGGAATGTGCTTTCATTTATTTGCCAGAAGAGGTTATTTCTCTCCTGCCAGACACGGTCCAAGACACCTTCTTCATCTATTCTTCCTGGACTAGCCCCACCCGCCCCCAAACCATTCCAGTCTTCCCCACACTGCCAAAGCTTAATTGGGTCTGTAGAGTCACGTGCTCATCTCAAATGTGAGCCCACATCTGTGGCTTGTGTGTGCAGGTGTCTGCTCATCCAGAGGATATTTTTTTGAGGGCTGGTTTGTGTGTAACCACTGTGTGGAGAATGTGGCGTTGAACAAGACACAGTCTCCACTCTCAGAGAGCTCACCCGATCAGGAAAGAGAAAGGCATGCAAGCAAGTAGGTGACAAATACTAAAACAGTGCAGAAGCATACTGCGAAGGAAGGGAAGGGCAGTGGTGGCTTCTCAGAAAAGGTGGGGGCGGAGGTGCACTTTGAAGGCTGAGACTGTTTGCCAGGCTGGAGAGGGCCCAAGGCAATGTGGGAAGGCCAGCGGAGAAGAGGGTTGGCTGTGGAGGGGCTGGAGGAGGCAGAGGTAAGAGGGTAAGCTGCAAGGGCTTTGGAGCCCACATAAGGGTCAGATGGGGTTGGAGCCCACGTTGTATGTGTGTGTGGCTGTGTGCGCATGCACGCATGTGTCGGGGAGGCATGTAGATGAAAAATGGTGGAAATAGAGGTGGGGTCACACAAGGGAAGACTTAGGATTCTGTGTGCGTGATGGTGATGTCACTGTGCAGGCAGAGGAAGTGCGCGGCTGATTCCCGAGAAGGGTGTGAAGTCCGTTTCAGAAGTCCTCCTTGGCATGACATGGGTGAAGCAGAAGAAGTGGAGGCAGATGCATTGTTTTCAGTGTGTTCTTCAGTCATTCACTTGTAATTTTTCTGGATGCCCCATTTCGGGGAGGCTCTTGAGGGCACACTTCGTCCATACATGCTGCCTTGCAGAGAATCGAATACCCATTGTTGCTGGTCTGATAGGCATTTGTCAGAGACTAGAACCACAGAGCTTCCTAAATTGTGCTGGCAACTTGAAAGGGCTCCAGGAAAGCCACGGATCATGCCAAGAGGTTACAGAGCAGCTTTGGCAGGTAGCTTGCTTGGCGGGCGTGTGGGGAACTCAATGGGCTGACCCTCCCAGTGACTGTCTGCAGATGCAGGGCCTGGCAGTGCGGCTTTCTGGGTAGGATGCCTCTAAACATGCCATTCATCGTTCCAACCAGGGGTGCCTGGAAGAGCTTTGGAACCTCCACTGTTATTATATCTTTGGAAAGCCTTCGTATCAGTCCGACCCCCCTGCACCTGAGAGGGGGAGAGAGGGAGAGAGAGAGAAATCATCCTGTGAAGACCTGGCTAATTGCATCTTTTTGCACTGTGGAAATCAATGATATTTTAAGAAATAGAACTGCACTCACTCCAGGCAGAGCAAGTGTAGCATTAGCTCTTGTGGAAGTTGCCACAGCAACGTGAGGCAGAGTTCTCCCCCGCCTCCCTGCCTTCCCTAAATCTGCTTCAACAAATTGTCCTGGAAAAATACTGAGCTGGGAAATGGTATCTCTTGCTCACGAAGAATGTCATCATTTTTGCTCAGTGTAAGTGCAGCCCTAAAATGAAATGCAAAGAGCAGTGGTTTTAAGAAAAAATGTTGCAGAAAGCATAAAAATGCTCAAAGTGGAATTCTCATGTAGCCAGACAGAATTCTGAAACCAAAATTCCACTCCCCTTGCCTCCATCTTACACAGGGAAAAATGAAGCAGAGTCTTGGCAGGCGTTTCCCAGAGGCCAAGGTTCTCCAAGCCTAATTCCGTGGAGTGCCTGGCTCCTTTCTTATTGCCTTTGGCTGTGGTGTGAGAAAACAGGTAGAAAAAGGACCATTTGCTATGATTTCTCTGTACCAGAGTATTTGCCAAGCTTCTGCATCTCATCAAGCAAGACTATTTCTAGAGAAGACAAAACAGGTCATACAGAATGCTTGGCTAAGCACACAGCTGAACATCCAAGGGACAGAAGTGAGCTCCTCTGCTAAAGTGGGATGCAGTGACAGATAGAAAGTGCCAGAATCCCAGTGTTGGGAAGCCACTTGGAAGTTGAGAAGCTCCTTCACTCTATTCCAAGAAAGATGCCCTAAACACTGGTATGGTGTTTACCGAATGGGAATTTGGATCCAATCTTACCCAATATGTCCCAAGCAAATGGAAATGTAGTTTCTTTGGTAAATAATTAATGGGATTCTAGATTCTCAGAGCTAAAGGAGACGCTCAGATTTATCTTGCCTGAGACCTTCATTTTCCTGATTAGTAAAAGAAGCCCAAGAGAAGCTGAGGGAATGTTTTACACACGTAGGCGGCTGGCTACACGACTTCCAGGCTTTGCATCACAGGGTGCTTCAGAAGGAAATGTTCTGGGCCCTCTACAGACACCATTTCTGAGGTTAGTTATATTCATTTTCAGGATATTCTTCATGTGGCGTCAGAAGCTCGTTTGCTTTTGTTCCAGAGCTGGAGACCAGAACCACAAAGCTTCCTGAACGGTACCATGCCTTTAGCACTGGCATCCCTCTCCTGCCCACCTACGTATCAGTGAAGGGATCGAGCAATGGCTTATCACAGACTTATCATTGGCTACACAACATGCATGCACTCTTTTTTTTTCTAACATGGAATAATAGTGAAGATTGGTTGTAGTGAAACTTCCTGGCCGCTGTTGAAGTCATCGTGTATCATTTTCTATTTTTCTGGTTTATGCGGATGGATGCTTCTACAGGTGAGAGTGCCTTTCCTTTGGAGAACCACAAAGATGTTCATCTCCCTTTTCTGCCCTTGGCCAGGTGGCCCCGGGCTCATTTGCACACCTGATTTAGCTTTTGCCGCCATCTGCTGGAGACCCCTGCTCTGCACCTTGGGTGCACCTCTGCCCCTGGTTTTTCTTTAATTGACTCCTTTCCCCCTAGGCCCTTCCATCTTGGTAGGAAGCATACATACTGGTGTGCTCCAGCATCTTCACCACGCTGCCAGCTGAGCTGATAGTCTTTAGTGCCTCCCAGTCTCATTCACATTTCTCAATATCTTTTTATGATGTTTATCATGTCTTAGATGCTGTTTGATTCATGGGTTTTCATTGGGGTGAAGATTTTTGTCCTTTGTGACTTTTGCTTTAAAAAATGAATGTCGGAGATCATGAATTGGCGCAAGTGTTTGCCTTCCCATGTCCATAGATGAAGGGATGCCACAGCTCTCAGGCACACCCCTGGCTTGTGAGCAGTGCCTTCTTTGGGTCTTTCCATTGGTACCAAGAGAAGCAGAACCAGTCCTGATTCGTGAACATAGTCGTGGTGACTGCCATGTTTTACAACCACTTACTCTGGGCATGACATTGATGTGAAAAGAAACTCGGTATCCAAGGGGAACATATAAAATCAACTTCTGATTTTTATTTTAGATGAAGTAATACATAGTATACTTTATAGAATGTTTACAGTTTTACAGCAGTAACTGTTCAAAGAAGAACACTTAGAAAATAAAGCCAAAAAAGGAAAATAAAGACCACCAAAATCCTATCCTTCAGAGATAAACACTGAAAAACCGTTATGCAATTAGTTATTTGAACATGTTATGTGCACATATATTTATGTAATTGTAAATATTGCTTTATTCATTTATCCCTAGGCTTTAAACATTTTCCTGTGTCATTATTTAATCTTCAAAAATATATTTAATGGTGGCACAATAATCCGTTTTAAGGATGTACCATGTTTATTTAACTACTGCTCAGTTGGCTGCCATTGAGGTAATTTCTAATTTTGCATCTGAAGAATTTTAAAAGAACACTTAGTTTGCTGAATGACATTATACACAAAACTTGGAGATCGTGTTTCTTTTTTAAGTGTTGGCACAATTCCGGTTTCAGAAAGTACCGACAGAGATAGACAACCTGACACACATGATTAAAATGGGAGTTTGGGCGTGGTGATATAGTTGTAACTCCAGCAAATATCAGACTGGAAAATGGGTGGAGTGAGTTTATTGGCTTTTTTGTGCATTACGCAGGAAAGGAAACAAATAGGGCAGTGGCTCTGTGTACCTGGATACCCCAAACAAACCAGAGTATACACAGATCTGGGGGGTGAAAGATGCCTTGGAGGTCATCTGAGGTAGCAGATCACAAAGACATGGTGTGGGGGAGGGGACTGCTCCTGGCCTCGAGGGGGTGTAGCCCAGGGATGCTGTTCAGCACCCTGCAATGCCCAGGGCAGCTCCCACCACAGAGAATGACCTTGCCATAAATGGCAGTAGTGCCGACTTGGAGAAATCCTGACCTGATTAAATACCTTCTTTTTATTTATTTATTTATTTATTTATTTATTTATTTATTTATTTTTAGAAGTGGTGAGTTTACAAAACAGTCACACATACCATATGGGATTCCCATACAACCCCCTACCACCAGCACCTTACATTATTGTGATACATCTGTTACAAATGATGAAAGAACATCGTCATAGTATTATTGCTCTCTGTAGTCCATGGCTTATATTTGGTGTTCTCCCCACAAGCCATCCTATTGTTAACATCATATATTAGTATTGTGTATTTGTTACAGTTCATGAGAGAATGTTCTCTATCTGAACTGTTAACCACAGTCCATCATCCACCACAAGGTTCACTGGGTTATACAGTCTCTTGCCTTGTACAATCCAGCCAAAGTGTATACTTAGTAGCTCTCAGTTTCATCAAAGAGTTGTGCTGTCATCACCTCAGTCCATTTTAGAATGTTTTCATTACTCCAAAGGGAAAAATCCCATACCCCTTTCCCACCCATTGTTGACCCTTAGCTTAAAGCACTGATAAAATACCTTCTTTGTCATTGCTGCAAAAATGTTAGATTGTTACTGTTAAACATAATCTATAAGTTACATTCGTTGTATTTTCCCCATATATCACTGATATTCTTAACACCTTGTAATATTTATTCTATTAGCCATAATCTTGATTCTGCACAGAAATCGCTATGTTATGCAGTCTCTAGATTATCCTCTAGCTTTCTTCAGTTCCTCTGCACTAGCTCTTTCATCCACGGTCACAGCTATAAATCAGCAGTGTTGATGGAACTCACTGTAATGGAGCATTATCCATAGTGGGGCTGTCGTGTCAGGTCTCTTGGATTGATGATATGAGGACAAGTGGTACTATAGCAAGAGTCGAATCTCTAAAAAAATGCTCATTGGCAGGATGACGTTAAATGCCTTCTTTTAAGTGCAGAGATCAAGTCCTAATCAGGACAGAAATGGACCCCTCTAATTTCATTTGTGAAAAATAGTCAGTGTGACTTTCTGATTTCTATATGCAACTGCCCATTTGGTAAATCCATAAAACTGATTTGTACACTTCTGCAGAGAGCTGCTTTTCATTTCCTCTTCCTTTTCAGGGACCAAAATTTGGCACCTCAGTTACCATAGATCCAGAACTTTCAGAAGACATGCTTGGCGATAGGGCACAGAGTATCTGTGTGCAAATTGCCTCGCTGGTTGGATGCAGATATTTTCAGGGGATGATGCATTTGCCTTCTCCATTCCTCGTTCTATAATCCTGATTTTCTTTCCTTATAGACTCAGGAAAGTTCTGCCAACAAGGCCAACGGGTATTGTGATTATCATATAAATATGTAAGGAGTCTTCAACTTTCATATACTTCATATTTTTAAACATCATGTACTTTTGCAAATTATACATTGACATTCCTAAACTACCTTTTAGAGACTATGTTTTGACTTGTGTATGTCAGGTGAGGAATGGATGTTTTTAGCTGTAACTCATAGGTGTCCCTTGCTGCAGATAGCTCAGTCTTGGCAGATAGGCTCACTTGGTCTAGCAGTGTTTTTTGGTGCATTACCCTTCTATTTTATTGCCCCCCCTCCCCCTTTTTTTCATTTTTCTACTATAAATTTGAATGGAAAAAAGAAAAGGGCAGTTTTAGTATTATGGTTTCATAAATATAATAAAATTGCAACCAAAAAGACAGCAGCTAGGCAAATCAGAGGTAGCAGACCTTTAGTGCTAATCAAATGCTCTCAACTCTAAGCCAGTAGATCAATTATGAAAGAAAATAACAAAATTAATGAACACGTACAAAATACCGAAAATGTATTGTTGAAGATTGTGTCTAAATGACAAAGTATAATTCAGTATTTCTATATTTGCCTCTAAAGAACAGATCTTGTTTTGCATATAATACATAGATCTGTGGTCCACCTGTTCACTTTGACATGTCAGCCTTTGGTATACATTTTCAGAGGCCAGCTCACAGTGTTCAGAAAAGGCTTCACAATCTCCCTTGCAAATATCATCTACAGTGCTTGACTCGAAGCAAACAAAAGGATGAAGAGAGACACTATTTCTGTTTGAACTCGCAAAGCTAATTGTTTTCCCCCTCAAAAGATTTTGCCTTAATTTCAAATATGAATGCCCATTAAATGAATCTAGGTGTTTTAATATTTCACCAGTTGGAATGAACTGTGGTATTTCATTTCATAACACACACAAAAGTTCCTTCTTGCCAGTTATTTGAAGTCTAGACATTATTCAAACAAATGTTTAACCTCGAGACTCGAATTGAAAAGAGGCCCAGATTCAAGGGCCTCTCTTTCCTGTAATGGATATGAATACTCATTTGACTATGTTTTGTTTTCTATACCATTTTTTCTAACTTTCCATGTTTAATTTTGAAACTGACTCTAGTGTTTATTTAAAGAGTTTGCCTTAAATCCTTTTGGGAATAAGGGCTGAGAGTGAGAGTGGGTTGGAGAAGGGGAAGTTGGCAGTTTACTCTAGATATTAAGGTGTGGATTATGGAATCAGACCATACATACTGAGTCTTAATTTGGATTCTACAATTTGCCAGCAGTCCATGTGACCTCAGGTAAGTTGTTTTAATTTCTTCGTGTGTTACTTTTTCTCAAATGACAAATGGAAATGGTAATAGGATGTAAGTCACAGGGTCAGTAGAAGAATGACTGGTGTCCATCCTTTTGTCCTTACCCATGAACCCCTCTGCCTGTCTCCCACCTCCACAGGTACATGGGATTGAGTCCCTGCCTTTCAGCACAGGAGATCCATTCCTTTCCGTTCTCAGATGAGAAGCCTGGCTTCAGCAAGTCCTTGTTGTGGAAACATTCTGCCCGCTTGGCCAGAATAATCTCCTAGACAAATTCACTGACTTCCTAGAAAATAGGAACATTGCCACCGCCCAGAGGGAAACAGTGAAAAATATCTTTGGGTGAAGCCACCTATTCAGTATTCAGTCATTTGTTCCATATTTGTATGAATTGTGGAAATTGATTCCCATTGCTCTTTTTCCCCAGTTACAGGAACATTCATTACTGCCTGATTTGTGATGGTTTTGACAGTGACAGATTTCTGTAAGTATACACATTCACTGTTTGGAGATCACAGAGGTAGTAAATTAGTCCAGATTTATATTACATGATAAAAGGGCTCTTTGATTTCCTCAATCCTCATGTTATTAGCAGCAAAATAAAAAGAGACTTCCTTAGCTTCCCAAACTCATCGACTCCACTTTGAATTCAGTGTGGCCATACAGAGCTGCCCAGGAATACATTCTGCACGACAGTGTTGAGAAGCGTTTCCTAGGCCACATTTGTTTCATCTTCCTCCTATGCCATTCACTCAAATGGGACAACGTAGATAATGCTAAATTGTCTGGCCAATTCAAAAAAAAAAAAATTCAGGCAGATTTTCTTTCTGCATTTTGTAGACTCAATAATACTTAATGAACCCCCCCCCAAAAAAAAAAAAAAAAAGTCCTTCACTTTCTAATGATTTGTTTTGGTGTTAGGTAGACATAACAACTTGCAGAAGCTCAACGCTGTGTTCCCTGAGAAAGAGGCAGCACTTGTGCTGTCAAAGAGACAGAGAAAGCCATGATTAGGGTGTGTCTCTGAGTAGAAATTGCCCAGAATCAAAGGATTCCTGCCTTCCCTCACAAGCCCCAGAACTTTGTAAGAAAATAAATTACCTCTTAACCTCACCTATTCAGAACATCTTCAGATTAGATGTTGGATCATTTTTTTTGCACTTCAAAGAATCTGTAAGTTAAAATCAGGTAGGAACTCTGCTTGCTTTTCTCAGTTCATGTATTAGGATGACAGTTTGGAAATTGAGTTACAGAGTGACATATTCAATTTTAAGTGAGATAAGACATGCAAAAATAACACTCTCGCTCTTCTAGATGTCTGACCTGATCCGCTGAGAGCCTTTGGCATCTCCAGCTTGGGACTGGTAGTGTATCTTTGCATCCTTGGTGGTTCTGCTGTTTTGCTTTAGCAGTTGTTACCAGCTGCATTTCATGGGGATAGTTTAGAAGAATTTGAGAGAGATGGACAGGCTCTGGGGGCAGATAGATGGCAGTGAATCAGCAAACTCTGGCTCAAAACCCAGATCTTTGATCTGGATGACTCTCTATGGGAAGGAAGGGTGTCATCTCACCTATTTGCAGCTCAATTCTCTCATCTGTACAATGAGAGTTAGAACACATGATTTTGATAATCTCTTTCAGCACAAACATTTTGGTATTCTGGAAGGCTGGAAGGAATCCCAGGAATTCTTTAGAGGTGTGTGTTGACAGGGACTTCCCCTGGCTCAGAGGCTTTCAAAGTGAGGTCCCTGGACCAGCGTCACCTGGGAACTGGTTAGAAATACACATCCCCAGGCCCTGTGCCAGGATTACTGAAGCAGAAATTCTGGAGGTGGGACCCAGCCATCTGTGTAGCAGCAAGTTCTCCAGATGATTCTGATGCTTGCTCAAGTTTGAGGAATGCTGCTGTCGAGAAGCAGTTCCCTACCTGGGGGGTGCCCAGGGATTGTCGTAGAGGACTGAGGCCTGTATCTCACCCGGGGACATACTAGTTCACTTGGTCTGGGATGTAGCTTGGGCATCGGGAAATTTTAGTGTTTCCCCTGGTGATTCTAATACACAGCCAGAGTGGAGAAGCCCTGATGTGGAGACCGGGCCAGATAAACCAGAGTTTTGGGGAGCAAGGGTCAGGAAACTGAGTTTGAAGAAGCCCTGGTGTCAATTGAGTTCCTCCTGGAAGTGGATGCCAGAACAGGCTTACACATGCGAGAGACTGAGGAGCACACCCGGATTTGTTTCTAGGGCTGCTGTAAAAAATCACCGCCAGCTGTGGCTTGAAAGAACAGAAATCTCTCACTGCAGTTCTGGAGGCCAGAAGTCCGAAGGCAAGGGGTCGGCAGTGCCGCGCTCCCTCCCAAGGCTCTAGGAGGAGGCTCCTTTGCCTCCTCCAGCTTCTGGTGGCTCCAGGTGTTGCTGGCTTGTGGCGGCATCACTCCAGTCTGTGCCTGTCTCCACGCAGCCCCTCCTCTTCTTAGCGGGACATTGTCATCGGATCAGGGCCTGCCCGGGTGATCCGGGACAATCTCTCAAGAGCCTTCACTTTTCCAATTAAGGTCCATTCACAGGTTCTGAGTAGACAGGCCTTTGACAGGGGCTGCCAGCGCACCCACTCTGACGCCCGTGAGGGGGAAAGGGGCGAGTGTAGGTCCCGTGCTTGTGGAAGGCGAGCAGGAAGGGATGAGAACTGCACAGAGAGAATTTCAGACTGCAGCGTGGATCTGAGAAAGTCTCGACCCGGCCCCAGATGTCAGGAGTGCCGAGGCAGAGGACTTGGGAGAGGACTGGCCTTTTCCAGGCTTGCTGCCGTGCTCCTGCGCTGGCTGGGAGCGCCCGGGGCAGTGTGGCTGTGCACTGAAGGCCGCGGTGAGAACGAGGTGTAAGAGCTGGACGACGCACATTCAACTCTGCTGCCCGCAGCAAGCCCCCTTGAAGCGGGGCCTAGCCGTACAGCTCCACGGTGGCCCTGGCTCTCATGGTAACCTTGTGTCCTGGGAGTCTACATTTCAGCAGCCCATGCTTCAGAATTCAGTCCTCGGCCATAGTGATTTAATAAAGCATCGAGGAGCACGTCCTCCTCTTGAAGATCCTGATTGTGCCTAGTGCAGGAAAGACACCTGCTTCATTTTGTGTCTGCCACGGTTATGTGACCACAGGCCCCTTTATTTTGTGCGGCACCCACTGCTGTTAATATCTTGCTGAGTGCACGCTTTAGAAGTCACTGCTGAGGACGAGAAGACAAACCAGCTTGCTTGAAACCCAGGCTCATGAACCTGTGAATACACTCCCAGGAGGAAGGTAGCATTTTTGGAGACCCTACAAAAGGCCTCCCTGATTCAAAAGCACCTCTGCCAACCAGCTCGTGTCTCTCCCTTAGCATTTCCATTGCTCTGATTTCAGGCTTAACGTCTGCTCTCAGGTGAATATGCTTGGGAGATGGTATTCGGGTCTAATACCACAAATGTTTGCTGAGCAGCTTCCTCACCCCAAAGACCGACCGGGCACTTTGCAAATCTCGTAGCTTTTAATACAGCAGATGGATGTGTACATACCAAGATCCCAGAAATACTTTACATTGACTGGCATTTATAGCTTCGTGGGAGTGAATTTTTCAAATTCTTTCCTGAGATCACGTTGCCAGAGGAGAAGAAGCAAGCCTGAGAGCTTGGAAACCTGAGACCACAAGTGGCGGGGTCCAGGAAAGAGAGAAGGGTATGAGAAGGGAGGCAGAAAGACACGTGTGCAAGGGCAGGCGTGATGCAGGTTTTATAGGTAAAAGCTAGTCCACCCACAGATTGGCACAAGAGACGTATGTTTTGAATCTGTATTTCATGAAATCTTTTTTTGTGTGTGAGATCACGCTGGGACTGGGGTGGACATGAATTGCCCTATAATGAAGTCCTTTTTTAACTTTTATAATTGAATACTTTTATGGATTCACAGAGTGCTCATAAATCACTTGCATTTTGCTCTAACTGAAACCATATGTTAGCAGGTGTTACATCAGTGGGTACCTAGACACACAAACACACCCACACACACCATGTAGTGTCATCAGTGTACAGAAAGGATGCCTAGACCTGCACACACACACATACAAGTAGCACTAGCAGTGCTGCAGTAAGTTTACATCACCAGTGAGTATCAGATAAAAAATGCCTGTTTGTGCTCGCACACACACACTGCTTTAGCACTGCCTGGCATGGCGAATTTAATCAAGGCAGGACCTCACCATCCTGCAGATCTGTTCCTACAGAGAAGGACTTGGCTGGGCAGCGCTGCCCAGGACGTGCCTTGCAAAGGCCACTTGACACTGGCATGCTCCAAATTCAGAGGGAATGGGAATGTGGCTGCAGCAGTGGGAGCCCTGGCTGAGGACATGCCTGCTTGGCAAGGATGCTGCCCAGCCTCAGCCTGTCCTTCTGCAGAGGTTCCTGCTCAGCTCCGAAAAGTGGGGAGGGAGGGGCTTCTCTCTCTTCTCAGCAGGATTCCAGGGTCTTCACTCATGGTTAGATTCTGAATTGCCCGAGCCACGCAGATGTCCGTTATTAGCCCTGGTGTTAAATTTTATTTAGGCCAGTGTCCTTTAGGATTCATCCTGGCTTTTCATCCAAGCTCTGTACATTTGTTGGAATTTGTCAGCCACCCAGAGCGGGCCTTTCTGGTTTATGTGGCAGTCAGCGTTTCTAGCTTGTTACAGGATAGCTTACCTGACAGAAAGATAACTTGTGACTCAGGAGCTTATGGGAAACAGCCCCTTCTTGCCACATCAGAGGAAATCTCAGTTTTGTTGATGATAGCTATAAATTTGAATTGAATTTTAGTGACTGCAGCACTGAGTGTCTTGCAAAAATTACTGAAAGTAAGGGTTTTTGTTGTTTTTAAATTTATTTTTAAAAATTTTAAAAGATACTTAGATTACGTAAATGTTACATAAAAAAATATAGAGATTCCCATATGCCCTGTTCCCCATACCTCCCACATTTTTCCTCATAAACAACATCCTTCGTTAGTGAGGTACATTCATTGCAATTGATAAACTCATTTTGGGCCATTGCCACCGAGCATGGGTTATAGTTTAAATTGTAGTTTACACTCTCTCCCACAGTTCTGTAGGTTATGGGAAGATATATAATGGCCTGTATCTGTCATTGCAGTGTTATTCAGGATCATTCCCAAGTCCTGAAAATGCCCCTGTATTACACCTGTTTTTCCCTCTTGTCATGGCTATGTTTATATAAATAAAGAAGTATATTGGCTGAGCATTTACTTACCTGCTGCATTGGGTTTTCATAGTTGGGCAGCATGAATAAATTAGATTAAAGACGACTTTTCTTTCTAGTTAACATGATTTAAGCAATACTTGGAATAAAAATAGAAAAGAATGTATGATACTGAGCCCTGAGAGCCAAGTCCAGATGACTTTATTTCCTGTAATAAAATAATACATCTTTGTTATAAAGATTTAAGCAATATAGAAATATACACAGAATAAAATAAAAACCTACCTAGAATTCCCACCGACTAGAAATCGATAAGGCACCTTTCAGAGTTTGTATCCAGAAAGGGAGATGGAAGAAAAGCTGGACTAATAGGCAAAAATATGTTTTGATTTTAAGTACTGTAGTGTTCATCCAATTTTGTGAAAATATCAAAATCAATTTTACTTGATTTAACAGAAGAAAAAGAAACTGAATTGGAACGTTAAAGTGCTAAACTTCAAAAAAAATTTTCCCTAGTTTTCTGCAAGAGGTGTTAGCTTCTAAAAGATTACTCTGTAGTTAAAGAAAGAGATTATGAATAACATTAAGAAGTGGGAGATGTAATACAGTTTTAAATGTTAGATAATGTAAATTGACTCCCTGCTATGAAATTTGAGGGCATTAATAATATATTTCTCTCCCTTTTCCCTCCTGGCTTTATTCATTATTACATTATTTTCACGCTGTCATAGTTTAAGTAACAGTTACATTTTCCTCTAAAACCATAATTCTTATAATTGCTTCAAGCTACAAAAGCTTTCTTTCCCCAACTCAATGTTGCCAAGTCCCAGAGGCCCTCCCAAATAGACAAATCCTTTTGTATTTGCTTTCAGTGGAATTTGCTCCAGAAAGCTACTCTCTCTCTCTTCACCTAGCCTTGCATTCTGTGATTAAAGCAAGGCAATGGCATTTGTCAAGCATGCCTAGAGCACGCAGTTACTGAGCGAGATACTCACTTTAGATCAGTTTTTCCCACAAGGGACTCAAAAGCTACACATGTGATAAGGGCCTGTGGGCCAGGATGAAAAATTGCTCAGAGAACCCAGCGTGGGGTATGTAACTCTTCTCGGGGAGAGGTGGGAGGGTATTAAATTTAACATCTCTTTGGTCACCCGTTAATATGGTTAAGCCAGGATTAGGAATAGGTGTTGGGTTAATGAGCACTCAGGAGGAGAAAGCAGTAAAAACATCAAACCCAAGTCTTACCGTGCGTATTGAACTTCCTCTACCAGCGACTTGATGCAGCAGTGTCAGTCTTTGGGTTGGGAGGGATCTCTCTCGCCATAACCTTTACTTAGGGGGAAAATTTTGGAAGAAGGATCTGGAAAGTGGAATAACTTCAAGAAGCCCCATTTAACACCTGAAGTCACCCCTCTCGCTTGCAGGTCACATCCTGCCCACGGCCAGTTCTTGTCTGGTCTACAAGCCAAGAATGGTTTTGATATTTTTTAAATGGTTGAAAACAATCAAGAAGATAAGCGATCTTGAAATGTGAAGGCGATATAAGTTAGATGGCAGCCTCCATATGTACATTCTTAACTGGAACGCAGGCCCATCTGTTTTCGTGATTTCTGTGGTGTCTTTCATGCCACAGTGACAGAATCGAACAGGCATGGCAGAGAGACTCTGGTCTGCCAAAGGACTGTCTGGCCTTTACTGAAGAAGCTTGACAGCCTCTTCCTTGGGCATGGCGTAAAAAAAAGTGGGGAAAAAACACACGCAACTTGTAAAATGAGTAGGAGAAAACATTTTGCTAATTTGCTAAGTGGAACATGAGCACATAAAACTCCAAGTGAAACTGCAAGGCTGGACGGGACCTGGCTAGAAAAGGATCTGCAAGAGCCTTGCAAACATGGGTCCATTTTAGAGTGAGACCAGTTTCAATGCTTGTATCTACTGGTGCTTGCTCAAGTAAGAAAAGAAAATGAAGGGAACAAAGTGTTTCTTATTCTGGCAAGACTCTGGATCATGGGCCCATCAGACATGCTATCTGGTTACAGGGAGAAAATAAAACGGAGCCCCTGTGGCGAAGAGATGTAAAATGGAGACAGGAGGCCATTCAGGAAGTCACTCCTCCACGTCTCCACCAGATATCACGAACTGCCAGTGTATGCTAAGCCAGAAGCAACAGTGTTTCTGAGGATATCTAGACTCCACGGATCAGCATAAACAAGATAAATAGTAAACTGTCCAGCTTGAGAGACCTACGAATGCCCCAAATAGCCACCAGTCATGATTCTTATGACGATTTATATGATCTCCTTTTCTTTAGAAATCCATGCTTGGAAGCCCCAAGATATGGGACACAGTTTAGGGTGCAATTCTAACACCCCGAATAAGCGCTTTTGCCTTGCAGACTGTAATTTCTTGTTCAGCAATACCCAAGCCTGCTCCTTCTGGAAAATTATTATTGAAATACATAAAGAATGTTCCACAAGTTGGAGAGAACTGATGTTCAGTTTCTCCTTGAAAATACATCAACTTGGGTGCTGCACCATTTGAACATTGCCAAGACCCATTCCCCTGCCCCCCTTACTCTCTTGTCTTTTTAATCTTAATCCATATGTCTGTATTCTGGTTTATTCATATAATCAGCAACTATTTTTTACTAATCTGTTTTTTGCCAGGCATTGTTCAAGGCACTTGCAGTTTAGCAGTGAATAAAGAGGTCAAAAGTCTTGTCCTTGTGGAGTTCCTATCAAGTGATTTACTATGATGGGATACATCCAGACAGGGCTAACGCAACGGTGAAATGGGCACAGCCTCGCCGAGGGCTGCGTTTCCCTGCTCCACACTGGTGTCTGATGGTGAAAGCCACGGCTGCCTCCTTGGGGAGGATTCCTTCCTTCTGCCTCATCCTGGCCCTGGATGGGGCGGGGGGGGGGTTTCCTTCCTCCCTCCTCATCCTGGCCCTGGATGGGGCGAGGGTGGGGGATTCCTTCCTCCCTCCTCATCCTGGCCCTGGATGGGGCAAGGGTGGGGGATTCCTTCCTCCCTCCTCATCCTGGCCCTGGATGGGGCGGGGGGGGGATTCCTTCCTCCCTCCTCATCCTGGCCCTGGATGGGGCTCCCTGACCTGTACCTCTCCAGATGGCTAGAACCCTCAAACGGGATGGAGAAGGAATCCGAGACAAGGCCCTTAGCAGATTCTGAAACCCTTCAAAGCTGAGCTCTGGTAAGCACTTTGTTTTGTATTGGTTAGAATGTTTAGCCATCATCTGAAATCAGAGGTCAGATTAAGACTGCGTCAGCTTTCTTGCTGCCCACCAGGTCGTCTGCGGATGCCTCTGGGTTCTGGGCTGCTGGTGTCGCATAAAAGAATTTAAGGACGTGCATAGGGTAGGCAAGGGAGTAAAGATTCTTTAAGAAACGAGAAAAGGAGAAAACACAGAGTCTGAGGCCTGGACCTGGGCGTGCTGCGGAGCGAGCTGTGTGCGTGGGGCCCAGGTCAGGTGCTTTTGAAGTGTGTGTGTGTGTGTGTGTGTGTGTGTGTGTCCTGTCACAGTGCTGCGGAGGGGCTCCAGCTGTTTGCTGTTCTGATTGGCTGCCCCATCTGTCAGTTCACAGGGGGCCACCGCTAGGCTTTCCCTTGACCCAGAACAGGGGTCTCATTCCAAATGGGATTCACGTGGGCAGTCTAGCGGGATCCCTGAGGAGCTTTCGGGCAGGGTCTCCCGGCCGAGTGTTTGTGACCCAAGTTTTCCGTCCCCTATGCTACCCTGCCTCAGATCTGTATGCTAAATTTCATTGTTGGTTATTTCAGACACGTGGTGTGTTTAGTATGAACACAAACAAAGGCCTACATAAATAATATGCAAAATGATATATGAAAAAAGACCCCACAAAATAGATTTAATATGTATGTGTGTGCAGTTAACATTACGTGTGATTACATATACATCTAGATAACATCCAGATAACATGACATACGTTTATTATATATCAGGTTATAACCAGGTAACATATGACATATACTGTATACTTATAGATAAGACATATACATGTATTTGTGTTGCGTAGTTTTAAGTATATAACATATTAATACTTGTCAATATACTACATGCAATGTAAAACGATGTATCAAAATATATCTTTATTAAATATTGTGGGGCTATCAAAGGAGCACATTAACAGGCACTATGGCCCTGGTTTGTTTCGGAAAGTTTTTTATTTTTAATGTCCCCTGAGTAGGGAACTGGAGTTTAATTTATTTCTGGAAAAGAGTTGATGTAATTTGAATGAAAAATAAACAGTCTTTGCCTTTGGATTTGAAGTGCAATTTGTCATGTAAATTTTGGAAAAGTGGTCTGTTTCTTTTCTAGGAATGTAAAGGACTTTGAGAGGGGCTCTCCTCTTTGGGGAAATAATAGCGATGATACAGTCATTCAAAGGAAAGATAAAGTTCAAAACAGCCTCGAGCTGCAGAGATAAAAACACCCAGAAGGGAAGGTGGGGTGGAGAGGATAAGTTTTCTCTGCTTATCTGTTCCTTTTACAAAGAACAAAGGGCCCTTTTGGAAACTTCTGCAATAGGCCCAGAATCGAAATTGAGAGAGAGAAGAACATCAGATTGGGGGAGACCTCTGTTTTTGCCCCCTTTAGTAAGTGCTGTGTATTATATGTTCAGAATAAAAAATTTCCAGTAAAATGAGAGAGAGCACTGATTTTTTCCTGACTTCACCGTAAATGAAAAGCACCTGAAAATCCAGCTGTTTCCAGTTGTTCGTCTGTACTTCATTGCCCCCCAGGTTTCTCCTCACACAGCACTTTTCCATCTCAGGGATGGGGACATCTGGGGAGGCCAGCACCCCTCCCGGCCTGCCTGCCCTGAGATGTGGATGTCATGAGGGTCAGTTGTCTGGGGTGTGACCCAGGCAGTGGAAGTTTAAAAGCACCCACCCCCGTGATTCTACAGCCCAAGCATTTCTGAAGAGCTGATCTAGAATCGTGCATTCATCCAGGGCTTCCTTGGGCCCCAGCAAGCTGCATTAATCTCTGTGAGTCTCACTCCATTAATTAAAAGATCAGGGACTCACCTGGCATTGACAAGGCAATCAGTGCCTGAGTTATTTGGATGCTGTAGCTCTGAACAGGTGTTTACATATTTCTTTTCTATTTAAGACCAAGATTTGCTAACCGTGGATTGTTCATTGTTGCTACACAGAGTGACAGACCAAACCATTTACCAGTGCTGGGAGGTGAGGTGGTAATCCCTTTTGGTTTTAGGGTGGGTCCAGGGTACCTTCCATTAAAGGCCAGAAGCAGCCAAGAAGTCTGAGCAGCCCCAGGCGCTGTTGGTCTGGCTCAGAATATTGAGAGGGAGTTAGATGGAGTGGGGAAGGAAGCACCAGCTTACCTTCTCCCCATGCCGGTTGATGGAAGCGTCATGGAGTGGGGCAGGTGAGAAAATGGTCTGGGCAGCAGGCAGTGCAAGCAGATACATTATACTGGAAAAGATGCACCCTACCTTTCCCCAACCCAACCCTTCCATCTCTCAGCTTATTGGTTTCATAAAGAGATGCTGAGAGCTCCAAGCTCAGTGCAGCCAGACTGAAACGACCTCATAAACTGAAGAGGGGCCGGGGGCGGGGGGGCGGCCCTTGGCCACGGTAGTTCGCTCGGCGTGGCAGAATAGACAGACACACCGACCTAGGCTAGGAAGGCAAAGAGGTTTATTTGCTGGAGGGAGACTGGAGATGTACAATCTCAAATCAGCCTCCCTCATCTGCAGAAATTCTAATATTTTATACCATCGGGCTGCTAATGAATAATTGGGGCAGAAGTGGACACAGGTTCCTTCATTAATGAACATTAAGGGGCTGAACATGATGGGGTGGGTACCAAACCAAGTGGGTTACACAGTTAGAATCATTATCAGAGATCAAGGTTCTGGGATGGGGAAGTACAGAGTAGAGGTCAGTTAATGGATATTAACCAGGAGGCTGGAGTGGTGACCAGCACAATGGCAAGTACAATGGCACAATGGCAAGAGTGAGCCTAGTTCTGAAAGAGCTATAAAGGAAGGTATGTTCAGTCTGGAATTAGCATCACAATAGTACGCATACACAAGGGTGAGGTTAAGTCGAGAGGGGTGAGACCAGCTTAGGATGACCATTTTAACAGCAGGTCTAGGCTAAATTAGGCTAGTTCTAACAATTTCAGGTATTAACCTTTCGCTATTTTTTTTTATAGTATAAAGGCATCTGTATAATGATTTTGTAATCAATTGTTTGCTAAATCTTAACTTGCAATTTTAGGCTTCATTTTCACTTCAAAACTAACTGGGCACTTTCGTTTCTCAACTAAGCAACTAAAACCATTTTAATGTTGGATTATTGAGGACAGGACTGCCTCAGTCAAGACCCTGGTTTTCACAGAAACCAAGGTGGGGCTGCATTTAAATTGTCATGGTTCAAACAAAAGCACATAGTACCTGCTCAGTAAATGCTAAAAATGTTTATCACTACTTTGCTACAATCCTTTATCTTTTTGGTTGGTGACAAAGCCTGTTTTAGATGTGTAGATGTGAAGGTTTTTTTTTTTTTTTTTTTTTTTCCCCTCAGTTGCTCTTTCAAAAAGGGGAAAAAAATAGAAGATCGTGAAGGTCTGGAGGAAAAAAATAAAAAATCTATGTGAGTATAGTTGTAAGGTAGTGTGAGAAATCTTCGAAGAAGGCAATTACTAGAACAGAGCTCTGTAGATGATGCAATACACCGGCTTTGTCCCTTCTGGGATTGTCCAACATTCTGCCTGGTGTTTCTCAAATTCTGAACCTTTTGCTTCACTTTGTTTCTTTACTTCCCAAACTCTTACCTCCATTGCTTTTTTCTCCATTCTTTACAACTCTTTGTTTTCCTTTAGCTGCTTTTACTTCTATGACTTCCTTTATCTTTGTTTATTTTTCCTTAATTACTCATTGATAAATTGAGGCCCCCCTCCTGATTTTCTTTCTTTCTGAGTCTAGGAACATCCTTCATAGGACATGTACTGCCTGTCTTTTAACAGCATTTAAAGATATTCACGCACTTATATTTGGACACGCCAGCCTCATTGGTCAATGCACGGCGCCCTCTTTATTATATTCATTAAGTAATATATTGAATCCCCACTGAGCCCACCAATGAGGGTGTTCCAGGCCCTTACCTATGTGGGCCTTTTCTGCATCCTCCCTCTGCAGGGAGCCTGAAACTTGGATTTTTCATTTTGTCACCTTTGCTCTCTCTCTTCTTTATCATATATATGTGTGTATATTATTTATGCCTAAATAATATGTAGTTTACTTTTGTTTGCTTTTGTGTTTCTTATAAAGGATATCCCATTGCTTTTTGCATTCCATGTTGTTTCTCAGGTTTATCAAAGATGTAGTTCATTCAATTTGACATCTTTAAAATATGTCACTGGGTAACTCTGCCACAATTGTTTATCCATTCTCCTGACGGAGGGCAGGAGTGCTTTTACAAGCACTGCTGCTTTCAGTGTATCCTCATTCGTGCCTCCTGGGACACATGTACTAACTTGGGGATAGTTGGGTCATCGATTGTGGCAAATTGTTTTCCTAAGAGGTGGTACCTGTTTATACTCTTTTAAGCAACTGGCTCTTTAGAATGGAAGAATAGATTTCTCCTTGGTTAAGTCAGATAATACTTGCACCTATAGCTTACACAATCACCTGCCTTTTGTTTTGTTTTCACAGCTGCCAAAATAAATACCATACAGTGGATTGGCTTAAATCGGGAATTTATTGGCTCTCAGTTTTAATACTACCCAAAATTGAGGGTGTCAGCAAGGCGATGCCTTCTCCTCAAAGATGGTGGTGTACTGGGGCTGACTGCTGGCAGTCCTTGGTCCTTGGCTTTTCTATCACCTGGCAGTGCCCATGACGGCATCTTCTTTCTTCTCAGGGTCCCATTGACTTCCAGGCACTGCCTGCTCTCCGTGGCTTCTCCCTCCACCTGACTTTCACTCTGTTTATAAAAGGGCTCCAGTAATCCAGATTAAAACCCATCCTGATTCATTTGGGCTACACCTTAACTGAAGTAACATCTTTAAGAGATCCACTTACATTGGGTCCACGCACACCAGACCAAGGCCAAGAACATGTCCATACTGGTCCACAATTCAATCTCCCACACCCTCCATATCCCTCGTGACAGTGCTGTGCTGGGGTGAGCACATGGCATTCATTATATCTCTCATCCTCACAATGACCGTGTAAGGCAGGTGGTATTATCCTCATTTTGCAGATGAGAAAAGCGTAGCTGATGAATGAAACGTGGTCGAGCATTGACACTGAGTAAGGAGAGCCCAGACTTCCTTTCTAATTTGGTCTGACTCTATTGCCCAAGCCTTTTCATCGGCGACCCCGTGGTGCCTCTTGCTACTTCTAACCTAATGTCACCAATATAATGATGAAAGTGGATATCATTTCATTTCAAAAAGATCCTTTGGAGGTTTTCTTTGAGGTAGCCAGAAGGGCATTCTCAGGGTTAAGTCAGTGTTTTAGGGAATAACGTTTTCTGTTCTTCTGAATGTTTGATCGACTTCTGCTTCTCTGGGATCTCAAAATTTGAATGGCGGAAGAACTGGGATTGCTTTAAGCTGTAGCACGTCTCTAGCTAGGGAGCCACCAGGAAATCACTTTATTTAAAAATTGTATCCCTAGGTTTTCCCCAGCTGTCTATCATTCTCAGGTAGTCGAGGCATCCTAGACCAGAGGACAGGAAGGGATGAATTATGTATGATGCCTTAACCTTACAGTGAAACCAATTTGGGTACCTGTGTGAATCCCAAGCCACCCCTGGCACTCCAGAGTGTTTCTAGGCTGCCAGGGTCACCTGCTAATAATGTGAGATGCACTCACAGGATGGGCTAATAGAAAAATATCACTCTATCTAACTGTTAGTAGACAACTTGTGAAATCAGAAAGCCCAGGAGAGAATCAGCTCTGCTTCATTTCTGGAGAAAGTCAACCAGAACTAAAACTTGATGCAATTACTCGATCTTAGTGTTAGCAAGTTATCAACTTGTCCTGCCTTAATGTGTATTTTAAAGTGTATTTTCTATTAAGAAAGCAACACCTCCAGTGGCTCCTAAGAAAATACAAGAAACAGACCAGAGTGAAAAGAGGAAGAAACAAAATCATTTGTTATCTCCACCACCGAAAGACATGCTAATAACATTTTAGTGAATTCTTTCCAGTCTTTTTTTTTCTTAAACTGTATTTTAAAGTTGTGATTACACTGAATGTATAATTTTGTATTTTGCATTTTTATCATATTTTAAATGTATTTCTCCATATTTTTACATATTCTTTTCAAGCCATATTTAATGGCAGCATAATTTCTTAAATAATTTCTTCTACCTTTCCCCTTAATATTTTTTGGACTGCTTCAAGGATTCATTAAATTATGGCCTATGATGTTAATAAATATTAAATGGTATCTTGGCTCATGTGACCTGGTAGCAGATATGAAATAGATCGAATCTATCAATACCGTAACCACAGAGTTAGTTAATTTGTGATGCAGATCTGGGCATTGGAGATTTGGTAGTGCATAGGCCAAGAAAACATAGAGCTGGGCACCAGTTGGGGTCATTGGCTCTTTCTTTCTGATTGCTTTCTCGTTCGTCATGCTAAAGTGTAAAACAGAAAGTCTTTTAGTATCAGGACCGTCTTGCTTAACTATGTGCAAAACTTTGCTGCCTGGGGATTACATAGGAGAGTTTGGAATCTGAGTGTGGGCCAGGCCAGCTCCCCTAACAGCAACTGGGGGCTCAGAGAATGAAAAACAGTGTTTTATGTGTGAGAAATGCAGTTCTGATGTGGGGAGAGGCAAGGCGGAATCTGATTGTCTGCAAAAGCAAAATGCAAATCACTTGGACTGTCCATTGTCATTTTCCATTCTGGGCACAATTGCCTTCCTAGGATAAAATGTGCTACTGTGGATTTATGCTGCAGTGAAACCAACTGAATCACGAGACACAAACGGCACATTTCTACAGTTCTTTTTAGTGTGTTCCCTCCTTTGGTCAGATAGAGCCGTGATGTTTTCCAAGACCCCCGAGGAAATGAAAACTAGGCAGTTTCCCACTCCGCTTGTATATTCTCTTTTTTCCAGGCAAAAAGCTCCATGGAACTGAAATTAATTATTTTTTATTTTGTCTTCTTCACTCAGGGGAGTCCTTTCAATAAAATGGCTTCCAGTTTGATGGGACAGAAAGGATATTTTCATTTCCCCTGATTCTTATGGGCATGAATGACAAAATAGCACCCAATAAAACACTCTGGGTGAAAAGTCATTTTGCTTTGGGAAGCAAGCTTTGTGGACTCTACATTCAGAATGGGTATTTTCAACTAGCTTGGAGTCTTACAATGTCCTTGGAGACTGAATGTCCAGTGTGACTTAAGCTGTCCAGGTTGTGCACTTGTTCTTTTGAGATGTTCAGATTATCCCTACCCAAAAAGTCGTTGCCCTAGCAACAAGAGATAGGAGAAAATGCTCATAAATTTCCCCCACCTACTCATTAAAAAAAATGCAGTGAGGCAGATGGTTTGGATAATGCAGGTATTCCAGATTCTAATTTACTCTGTCGATAGAAGGAGCATAAATATTGAAGTGCTTGTACTCTGCAGTTTGCAAAACTACAGGCTGACGATTATTTCAAAGATGATAGCTTTCCAAAGCTCCAGCCTCTCTATTGATAATCCAAACAGGATGTTGGCAAAAAGATACCACCCGAAGACCCGAAACCCTTGGCACATGGAGGGACTGGCAGGGGGAAAATCCAGCTTGGTTGGTTTGCACAGGATAAAAGGAAGCAATGCCAGAAGGATAGCTAGGAAGAAAAAAGGGTCAACCAGTGCCAAATCTGGAAAAAAAAAAAAGTTTGTCTTACGTGTTCATTCAATTTAGCTTTATAAAATGTATTCTGCCTCCAATGGTATTGCTTATTGGGTCTCTGTCTGTGCACTGCTTGCATCCATATAGCCCAGCTGCGTCCGTGGTGGGAAGCCATTCCTCACGTGTGTATAGAGGGGAGTGAGAAGGCAGGATCACCTCGGCTCTCTGGCATGAAAGGGCGAGGATATGAGAATTTCCGTTGATAGGCCAGAGGTGGAAAAGCTCTTGTCGCTTGCAGTGTGAATTATTAAAAATGAGTACTGACTTGTGTCTGCACAGAATGAAACTTTCCATTCCCTGAATATTTCTTCAGTGCTTATAACCTAGATTCATACTGTGCTTGGGGAAACACACAATGCATGCACAAACTCTTTTAAACTAAGCCAGAAATGAAAGTCGGGTTCTGATTTGAAAAACAAAATTTGGAAACTTTTTTTTTTGCCAATGGTATGTCTACGTGGATAATATATATCTGTTTCTAAGACATACAGATTTATTTCCCCCTCTACATCTATTAAAGATAATACTTTAAACCAGTTTTTTAGCTTATTCCAGACAAATGACATGAAAAAACAACAGGCCATCCAGCCTCTGAAATGAAAGCGATATAAGAGCTTGGCAGGCAGGAGGTTCTGCTCAGCTCTCGGCAGCCCCAGTACCGCTGTTACTCCCGACTGAAGCTCCCGTGTGTTTGGTGGGCACAAGGAGGGTTTCGCCGAGATCTGCTGCATCCACAACTGTTCATAATTGATTTACTTTTCTCTCTCTAAGACACAACTTGAATGTATGCTGATGTCTAGGTTGAAAATGTGTCCATTTCATTATGGCAGCAAGGCTCACCATCGTCTGGCTCTGGACAGGCTCGTGCCTTCCAGCGGATCCCAGGCATCTCCTTGTGGGATGCCGCCTTTGGGTTCCTGAACAGCCGTTCATCTCAGATCAATCACGCTTACTTATTAGGCAAGATGATTAAAGTGACAGACAGGATGAAAGGGTAATTCTCCAGATGGGGAGCGTTAGAGTCCACGTTGGTGAAAGCTTTTGGGAAGGCTCCAACTTTTATTTAGTTATTTCAAGGGATCAACATACTATTTTATGGAACCAATGAGACTTTGAACTGAAGGTAAACTAAGCTCACGCAACTCTGAGGAGCCAAAGATAAGAATGCAGCTACAGTATATGGTTGAAGGTATGTGGACTGCCCTAAAATCTCTTATAATTAATTGTTGATGGATGGTTGCTTTTGTGTGAGTGGGGCTATAAACAAATGAGCGCATCAAAAACGGGATTTCTATTTGAAGCTTGGATTTTGGGAAACTCATAACAGGTCTGACGTGAGATATCTGTTCAGGCTGGCATTTAAATCTTAGGCTCATTGTGTACTGGCATAGTAGTGTGAGAGGAGAATGCCAATGCAGGAATGCAGGGTGCTCGTATGTGACACGCCTTCCAGTTCATAACATAAAGACATGCACTTATATGGGGACTGTAAATATCCCTTACTGATAGATGTTTGTTTAGGTAGTGGGATATGTGCCCTGCATATCCTTGCATGTGTGCCTGTATTAGAAATGTCATTCAGTGATGACTTCCGACATACTTTTGAACAAAGCAGTGAGAAAATTCACCTAAAAATGTTTGAGCCCACGAGTGTTCCTGGAGCCACCTAACAATCTACATAATTAGAATCAGTTTGATTTCAAAAAGCCTTTCAAAAGTTATCAGGGAAGAACTGAGGTTGTACTCCTTTGCATGAATAGGTTTTTCTTCCTTTCACCTTTGTTTTCATTATGTCCTTTTTAAAAACAGGTTGCGAAATAGTGATTTGCAATGTAGCCAATGTTTGGGATTTGATGTCTTCATGTAGAATTGAGCTCTGGCAAAGAGTTAGCTTCCTCTCTTGGACTCATTTGTGCCTGTTTCATTCTTCCTTCTTCCGCTCGTTTTTGAAATTACATTCCCACTCTTCTGATTATTCTCTTCTTTCTCTTTCCCCACATTTAACCAGCATGGCTTGTCTGAGCTCGTTGCCTCAGTGCAGAAAGCAGAACGTAGCTAGATGATTTCTTCATGGCTTTGGTTTCCAGAAGCCTAAGAACCTAGGGGGAAATAGTGGACTCTTTCTGGACAGAAAATTTGGGAAAGATAAGGGGTTGAGGAGGAGGCAGCTCCCCCAAGAAACCAGAAAATCTTTGTCCCAGGAAGAGGAGAAGAGGGAGCAGGGGTGGAAGTAGAAGCCTTGGCGATTTGGAGGAGTGGTCCAGCTTCCTCCTGCCAGCTGACTGAGGGGAGTCAGGTGTGTGGAGTCGGCAGCCACCCTGCAGGGCAGGGGCTCTTCACTAGGGGTCCGTGAGTTTGAATTGAAATTCGAAAAAACATTGTTCTTGTGGGGACATGTGGGTGTGACGTATTTATTAAATAATCCACAGTGGAGTGTGGACTTAGGAAGGGGTCCGTGGAACAAAAAAGTCTAAGAAGCCCTGCTGTGGAGGCTTTGCTGACCTGTCCTGCATCAGGAAGAATGAGCAGCATCTGGCGCTGCGCCTGCTGCCGGGGGACCATTTTGTGGTCTCTGGGCAAGGGGAGGGCATCTCTGGCCCAGGAGGGAGAGGAGCTGCTTCTCAGGCCCAGGGTCTTGGGAGGAATTTGGCCTTTCAGATTCTCAGGCTGGTGTAGGTGATCA
>JAKSZT010054573.1:612307-639746 GCA_026826555.1 Tolypeutes matacus
GAAGTGGTACATAGCTCTCTTTAAAAAGCTGTTACTTTCTTAAGCGTCCTTTTTATTTTTTTTTAACGTCTGCAAGCTTAGTGCTTACATTTTGCTTTGCTTTTATTTTATTTTATTTTTTGGTGTGGTACATTTGTTCCAATTGATGAACACCTACTGAAGCATTGCCACTAACTATGGATTTTAGTTTACATTTTAGTTTACACTCTGTCCTGCACAGTTTTGTAAGTTATGACAAAATATATAATGGCCTGTATCCGTCATCACAACGTCATGTAGTCCTTTTCTTTTTAAATTGGTTAAATATGCTCTATCTTTATTCCATAAATACTCCTGGTTAAGGTGGTGGATGAGGTTCAGCCAGGTAAATATTTAAGACTTTGAGCCACACTCTTTCTCTGACTGGCCCACTTTTGGTTGGTGCTTTGTGTCCCTGACTCTGTCCTTGTCAACCTGAGCCATGATACTTTCCCTAAAAACTTCTCCTGCTGAGACCAGGGGCTCCCTCTTAGTCCAGCATGCCCACCACGTGTTCCAGGGTTTCTGAACTCCAGAACTGGACAATCTCCCTCACATCCTCAGCGTCCCAGACCTTGACTTCTGGAGTTAGGACCTCCCTGCTTTCACCCTCTGCTTTACGCTGCATTTTCAGGGTTCCTGCTGGAATCTGACCTCTAAATGATTGCTCCTATTCCTAGAGAATTTGGGGCATTAATTATTCTTTTATTTTTTAAACTAAATCTTTCATGGAAAATAAAATAGATGCAGAAAACTACACCAAACAAGTTTAATGCATGCTTCTGTGGCAAGCTCCCCTCTGAATATTACCCGGGTCATAAAATAGAACTCTGGAAGATTCTCTAGAAAGCCCTCCAGGGCCCTTCCAGCTGCCTCCAAAAGTAGTCACTATCCCAACCTTTAGAGTAATCACTTCCTTGCAATTCTGTCTCCCAGCTCTAGACACTATTGGTTCTGTCCACTGTTACAATCTGATGTGGTTTTTTGTTGCTGTTTTTGTTTTTGGGAGTAGGGTTCTTTTTTTTTTTTTTTTTTTAATAATAATTTAAATTAAAAAAAAAAAAAAGATACTTAGATTACATAAATGTTACACAAAAAATACAGGGATGCCCATATGCCCCGCTCCCCACACCTCGCACAGCCTCCCACATAAACACCCTTCCTTAGTGTGGCACATTCACTGTGATGGATAAATGCAGTCTGAGGCTTGGCCGTTAAGCATGGACACATCGCGCTCTACACTCCCACCCAGTTCTGCATGTCCTGGGACTATATAAAATGGCCTATACCTGTCGTTGCAGTGTCACTCAGGATGATTCCCAAGTCCCGAAAAAGCCCCTGTATTACCACTGTTTTTCCCTCTCCTGCCCCTAGAGCCTCCAGTGGGCACTGGGTGATGCGTTTTTATCCCTTTTAATCTAGTTTCTCCATCCTTTCCTTTATGCTGTTGGTTCTTAGAGTCTGCCTGTTGTGGAACCTGGGTTGTTAGACCTGTGGCGTTTCCCAAAGTCTGGACTTCGCTGGACTCATGGTGTGGCTCACTATTTCCCTCTGCTCTTTGCATCTCCTACAGCTGGAAGTAGAGGCTTGGTCAGCCTCAGGCTCAATCCATTTGGCAAGACTGTATGTGGTGGTGAACTCTTTCCTTACAAGGCACAACGTATCTGGTGTTTGCTCTTTCTGTGATGTTTGCAGCTTTGACATGCAATGTCTACTCGTTCGTTACAGGTGACAAGGAGTGGTGTTTGAGTCCTGTCATTTTGTTTTCATTTATTAGCTGTAGTCACTTCAGGAGGAGCTGTATCTTCTCAACTGCTCTGTGGCTGCCCAGTGGGAGTTACAGGCCATATAGGAAAATCAGGGGTAAATGCTTCCTTTTTAAGCTTTATTTTCCAGTTTGCAATAAAACGCATTGATTTCTGACAATCATCCCAAAGTGGCCAGTTAATTTTTAGAGTTTACTTGTGAGCCATGGTTTTAGCCATGCCAGTCACATTTCAGTGCACTGCAGTTCTCATCCTTATTGAAGTTCAGTCTGCCGCATCTATGGCAGCGAGAGCTTCTTCCTGCTGGCTCCTGAAACCTTTTGCAACAGCCCTTGTCCATGTCACAGGCTTTCTTGTGTCTGGTCTGATGAGCTATTTGAGGCTCATCTCGTGCATTCCCTTCTGCAGACCTGGAGCAGGCCATTTCTCCAAATATCCTGGAGTTTTTTCAGTGGGAATTGGAATTTCAAGAATCCAACCTTGGTGCATAGTTTCTGAGCTGGAATAGTTTTTTAAGATAAAATTCCCTCATGTGTTTATTTATTTCCTATGTGAACCCTGTGATGAAAGTGAGAGCCACTGAGTGTACACTTAGGATAGATGGTACAAGGCACGGGGCTGTGTAACGTGGTGAGCCATGTGCTGGAAGATGGACTGTGGGTAACAGCACAAATAGGAGCGTGTTCTCTCAGGAACGGTAACAGATGAACAACACGATTACATCCTGTTAATAACGGGGTGTATGGAGAAGGTACCCCAAGTGTGCACTCTGGACCATGGTTAGTGGTAACAGTCTGATCATGTGCTTTCATAATCTAACAAATGTCCCACAAGAACGTAAGGTGTTGGTGGAGGGGTGACGTGTCGGAACTCTGCACATTAGGCACGGTTGTTTTGTAAGCTCACGACTTCTCTAATAATATATGTAATATAAAGAATGGTCCCATGCCTTAAGTGAAAAATTTTTTTTCTATGTGACATTTTTGCCTTCCTTTTTCCATATAAACAATTCTGGTTCTCAAGCGCACTGGAAAGACAGGAACCAGAATATTCCATAATTAGCTATTTTATCCCACAATATACACACAGCAGACTCAAAATGCTAATACTAATAGCCACTAATACAATCACTAAAAATAATGATTTTGCTAGTCTTTATAAGGAATTATATGTTTAGTGCTCGTCAGCAGCCTTTCTTGATGTCTCTTCAGTCATTTTAGTTGTTTGAAGTTCATGCTCCTCAAAGGCTCAAGGGAACAACATTGCCTCACTTCTGGCTTTAGTTTGTGCCCTTTGTACTCGAAGGTCAATTTTGCTGAATATAAAGGCCTTGGCTAAATGTTTTCAATCCTTGAATATCTTAAGAATATTACTCAGTTTGCTACTGGAATAAAGCCTAGCTGTCGAAGTCAGATGATCTAATTTTATTTGCCTTATGTCACTTTATTTTACCTCTAAGCCCAAGGGGTACTTTTCTTTGTCTTTAAAGTTCAGTAATTTTGCTAAAAATGTCTTCATGTTGATTGTTTTGGATCAGTATTCTCAGTGATGTACGCTGCTTTTTCAATATGTAATTTCAAATCTTTACTTTGGAAACTTTTGTGGAATTATAGTTTTTAGTATTTTTCTGGTTTCAGTTTTCTTTAGAGATTCCTATTGTCATCAAGTTGAATCTCCTTTGCTTATTTAAATATTTGTCACTTTTTCTCAAATCTTTTTTTATCTCTTCAATTTTTTTCAAATTAAAAATTTTCCTCCTTTTCACCTTCTGTTTCCCTCAAGTCATCATATGTCAAATTTATTTTCTTTGGTATTTTTCTAGTTTATTCTTAATTTCTGAAACTGTTTATTTCTAGTTTTCTTGTTCTGTCATCTGACTTCTGAGTTTTTATTTCTGATTTATGTTGACTCTCACGTTATATGTCATTTTTTATGAGTGTCTTAGCTCTTTTGAAATAGGAAATTACGGTTTTCAAGTGACTGTGGGAATCTATTTTCTGGCATACTCTCCTTGCCTGTAGGAATGTTATTCTGCTCCATATATATTTATAAGAACTTTGAAATAGATTCAACTATGGTGGTTTTTATTATTTATTTTCATGTGAAAATTAGTTTTCCTAAACTTTTAGAAGTAGATGTGTTCAGAATAGCTTAACTTCACAGATCTCCCTGTTTTGTTGTTTTCATGTAAATTAAAAAATATATGCGTTTGCTGGACGTTTCCCTCTCTTTGTCTTTCTTGTCCCTGCCCTGCTCCATTTGAGTTCCACTCCTGTGTCGGGCCCTGTCAGTTCCACGAGTGGGTGGGGTCCAGATGGCCCCCCAGACTTCATGGATGTTTTGCACTGACTTGCTAGCAAGTTGAACAAAACCCCTCTCGGTGCCAGCTGCTTTCTCAATTTGCTGTGCTCTGCTTGCTGACACAAATCTGCTGGCTCTTCTGTGGTGCTGCTTTGCAGGTTTCCCAGGGTCCCTGAAGCTTCCTTCTGCTTCCTCCCACACACACATTGATCCTGTAGACCTTGCATTTTGGGGTTTGTGGAAGATTCTTTGTCACCTGGGTTTGCCACGATGTGCTGCATTTGCTTTTCATTTGGCTCTCTGGCTTACTGTCCATTTTTATGTGTGAATTTGGGGAGGTTGAGGAATTATGTCACTGCTCCCCAGACTCTGCTTGGGACACTATTAAGCGCCGACCGGGCGTGAGTTTGATCAGCACAGCCACAGTGACTTCACAGCATGATTTCAAACCTGATTCCTTGGCAGGTCTTGCCATCCACTTTTTACCTAGTGAAATAGGCCCTGGGTGTGGGCCGTTGTCATGACCCAGGTAAGATCAGCTGGAGCAGGGCGAAGCTCTCAGCGTTTTATAGATGAGTACGAAAGGAGGCAGTTAGGGCATGCAGGGCGCCTGAAAACTCCAGCACTGAGCACTCTGCGTGGCACTGTCCTGGGAGGCAGGGATAAAAAAGGTGAACAGCTCGGGCTTTGTGCCCTCCACGTGCTCTGAGTCTGAAGAGAACAGACTTTGGAGTCACAAGGATTCATTGATTTCAGCAAAGGGAGGAACAAATTATTTATTCCTCTTCTTCCAGATCGACACTGGAAAAGATCCCAGGGTCCTCAGCTAGGAACTTAATTAAATCCTTACTGCAGTTGCACTGAAAATGCTTCTCTTCATGTCATGAAAAAACGCAAGCTTTAAGGGGTTTATGGCACGGAAATAACCTCCCTTTTTTTTATTTCGGGCAAGCCCAAAGAGAAGTAAAGGCGAGGAAATGAACACTGTGGTCTACATAACGGCTACTTAAAACGGCTTCTGTGCTCACCGTTAGTTTGGACTGCTGTTTTAGGAAGTTAAATATTCTCGTGCTTGTGTCTGTGTGGGTACTGGGTGGCGGGGCCTTGGTCTGCAGTCAGTGCTTATCCATAGGAAAATCCGGGAGAATACGCAGCCACCTCCATAGGGACATTAAGGGTCTGAGCCATCCTCAGGAGTGTCTTTTTATGCAGACAGGTGATGAACTCGAGACTAAATTTTAAATTTTAGCCCAGCGGATCTGCCTGCCCTCATTTCCGAGAAGACGCAGTGGCTCCTGCTTCTCCACTTGTGCCAAGAGGATGGTTGGGAGCTGGGGGGCTTCGGTCAAGCCAGAGCCCCCGCCCTTAGCTACACATGACTACAGTGTTCAGAACGGGCCTCTGCCCGTGGCCTTGTTTGGCAATGAAACATGTTTATGTGGAGATTTTAGAATTTTCCGGTGTTGTTGGTTAGGCCAGAGTTATTGCCTAACTTCTGGTGTGCTTCCATCTTTGCTCATTATTTATCGACATAGATAAAAATGGGGACAGACAGCTGGAGGGCAGAAGAGGGATGCGGGAAGCAAGCAAATGAAATGACTGGTGCTAGCACAAGCAAAAAGCCTTCTTGGCAGGGTCGTTATTAGGGCTGGTTGGTTTCAGTGACATGTAGAAGGCTTAATCGAAAGACAGGTTTGTTTGGGGAATGGGATCTGTCTGGATTATCCAGTTAACCAGGTCATACACCACCTGTTTTTGTGAAGCTGGTTGCATTAAAAATCAGCTAGTCATTTAAAAAAAAATTCTTTAAACTTTCCAGGGGAACAAACATCAGGATCAAATATTTAAGGAGAAGATCGCTTCTCTGTAACGTTATTCCTTTCGGCCTCGCAAACTTGGGTGCATTTTATAGAAATACTTTCAGTGCAGTAGTAATAAACAAGCAGGTAAAATAAGAAATACTCAGTGGAAATATATATAGCCTTATTATTTAGAGATTTGCAGATTGTTCCTGTAATCTCTTCAAATAAAGCAAAAGACAAATATAAGTGGCATTTAGGTATAGAAAAAGTGGAAGTGGCTGATGTGATTGATCAGATTCAATAAATTAACAAGCACAAACACTTTATAAGATTGTTCTGGAAATTTTGTATCTATTGAATTAAGGTGGTTTGTTTCCTTTTATTTAGTTTTTAAATCTATTGCCCTGGACTTGTGAATTCCGCAGGAATCAAGGTATAGGAAATAAATGGATACCTATTTCAAAGACTCATTATTTTAGGTGGCATGTTCTGGACCTGTTTTTTGTTTGTTTGTTTGTTTTTAGGATTTACTTTATTTATTTATTTCTCCCTACCCCCTTGTTATTTTTCACTTGCTGTGTCTGTTTGTCTTCCTTGTTTCTTTAGGAGGCACTGGGAGCCAAACCCGGGACCTCTGATGTGGGAAGGAGGTGCCTAACTGCATGAGCCACCTATGCTCTCTGCTTTGTTGTGTCTCTCATTATGTTTTTCCTCCCTGCATCTCTTGTTGCGTCATCTTGTTGTGTCAGCTCACCACAACTGCCTGTGGCATCAGCTTGCTGTCTTCTTTAGGAGGCACTGTGAACCTCTGCTTTGTTGTGTCTCTCATTATGTTTTTTCTTCTTGTGTCTCTTGTTGTGTCAGCTTGCCGCACCTGCCCGTTGTGCCAGCTAGCTGTCTTCTTTAGGAGGCACCGGGATCTGAACCAGCGAGCTCCCATGTGGTAGGCAGGAGCCCAGTCATCTGAGCCACATCTGCTTCCCTGGACCTGGGTTTTTGTATGATGTTTTCTATTGAGGCGGAAACTGTATTCAAGTATCTTGAGCTGTTTTTAAGAAAATGCAATTATAAAATCTAAGGCTGTGGGAAACATTACAGGAAAAGTTGAGATAGGGAGATGGTGAGATTAGAAACTTCCCCTCTCTTTCTGAAAAAGCATCGGCAAGGTTTTAAATTAATGACTTTTAAAAGGACGCTTTATCGGACACCTGTCACGTACCAGGCACTGTAATATGGCCTTGACATCTATTGATTCGCTCCCTCACTAGCTCTCTCAAATGAGGGGCTCTGGAGAAAGTATTCCGGGAAGGGCAGTGTCAAGGATGTTGCCTGAGTTCAGGGTGTTAATGACGTTTCCAAAGCTTAAAAGATGGAGTTTGGTGACACTTTGTGCAATTATTGAGAACAACATACCACCGCTCTTGGAATTTTCCTTCGAGAGAGGCCCAGCGACTCTTATCTATAACTACGCATTATTGCTCAATTATGTTCAACCACTTATGGGTAATCCATTCTACCACCACACTTGAATCCTCTGCACTTACTCAGCACAAGTGCTCTGGAGGACATGAGTTAAATGGAGAAATGTTTTATAGTGGCATCAGAGTGGAGGAGGGGCAGTTTCTGACCAATTATACTGAAATAAGCCATCATATTCTATGAATTAAGATACATTTGGCTCATATGTATTCTTCTTTCTAGCACTTGGGAAGGTTGTAGAAACATCACATTTTCAGATATCACCAGGATAAATATATTGAGTTTTAAATTATTTCACTGTGATCTCACTGAAAATATTACTGGTCTCTGGGCAGTCTACTAAAATACAGTTTAAAATATGCATGGCACAGTAAGACACTTTTGAGGGAGTAGGACAACATGTGACCTGGAAGCTTTCTGCCAGTTTGATTACAGAGTTGGATTACAGTGCTTTTGCTAAAACGCCTCATTTTTGTTTCTGTTAAAGAGCTTCCATGAAGCTCTGGGTGAGAAGCCTAAAGCTGACTTGAAAATTTGAAGTTAACTCATTGGTGATAATGGTTATTTAAATGGAGCTTCCTCGCCTCCCTGCTGTCTCAATCTCCCTGCTCTGTTCTCTCTGCCTTTGATCTCCTCAGAAAGCTTTGAAGCTGCAGTCATCTTTTGATTTTGACACGCAGCTCTCAAGCCATTGTTTGGATCCTTGGAAAAGGCAAAACGGCTTATGTGCTTTCTGTGCCTGCTTTTCTTTTCTTTTTGGAAAGTTTACATGCAGTTGTCTTAGTGCTGATCTCTTCCACAGATCTCACTTTGAAGGCATTGGGGCCCCCTGTGAGAAGGGGATTAATGGCTGTGTGAAAGAAAGTGGGCCCCTTAGTGGTTCCTTCTCCATAGATTTCCTCTCTCTCTCTCTCTTTCTCATTCTTCCAGCTTCCCTCCCTTCCTCTTTTTTTTTTTTTTTTTTAACCCCAGTAGGAAAAAAATCCACATCAACTTTACATCAATTACCATGTTATCTTAGTAGGTTGAAGAGTGTTCTACTGAGGTAGAAGACAGCCTTGACGTAGGATGGATTAAAATCCAGTTTTGAACCGAGTGACTAAATGGAGCTGATGAAACCATTGGGTACCTTGGCACTTGAGAGGTAGGCAGATTGAAGAAACACATTCCATCTGATAGCAGGAGTTGTTATAATGTGCGTTGTTATCAAATAGTCACAGTGTTGTGGATCAAATCCTATCCCCTCCAACAATACAATTTTTCCTAACATCTGAAGTGCAGTTGATCTGTGTCCGCAGGAGGGAGAGGAAACGGCTTTAGGGAACAGCCAGTCAGTCTTGACCCCAGCAGTGCACATGGATGGAGAGGTCAAAGCAGTCATCTAGGAACTCTTCCGCACCCCAGAGTCAAAGAGTAACTCATCAACTCTTGTTTTAGAATGATGGAGAAAAAATGGGGTTGGATTTGGCAAAGACATGGTGGCGGTTGTCGATGCTACCCTGGGCAGGAGGGAGGGCAGCAAAGTTGTTCTTCCTGGCACAACTGGAGAGGTGGATGGCTTGGCAGGGGGTAGGGGGGTCCACCTGATTTTCTCCATCCATCACCCACTCCACACAATCACACCTAAGAGCCAGAGGGGCCGGGCAGGGATATCCAACAGAAGCCCAAGGCTGAGATGAGGGCTTCAAAGAAACTCTGACAGGCAGTTCTACCTCTCTGAGTTGGTGCTGAGAGCAGAGAATGTTTTCTTTTCAGATGGGGGCATACATCCAGGTTAGAGACTCCTGCCTTAGGATTGTAGGAAATTTTTTCCCCTTAATTGAGCTCAGATATGAGACTCAAGCTGAGATTTAATTACCCTTTACCTTTCAAATTCCTTAAAATAGTAACTGTTTGCACTGTTTTTCACTCTTGCAGCTATCTCTGCTCTTTTTGTGCTACTTCAGAAAAAAAAAATCTGTGTCCTGGAACACTGTTTATAGTGTAAGGGATTTTGGTGCCCTACACTATGGACTCTGATTCATGGATCACACTTTAATATACCTATTTTTCATTTTCAAATTCTCAAGGAATTTGAAAGGCAATAGCACTTTAGGTACTCTGTTCTTTTATATTTCTGCTGCTTTCTGTCTTTCTAGACCCCCTAACATGACGTTACTTGATTTTCATAAGTGAACTTGAAAAAGGTTGATGCTTCTATATCAAGAAAACCATTAGAGGCATCTGCCCTTGGATGAAGGGAGTGTGTGCGCGTTGTACACACGTGTGCTTGCGTTTTGCCGATGTGACTAAGGGACATAGAGGCCCCAGAAAAGCAGTTCCTAGATGCCATGTCATAGCTTATATTTGGAGAAGGAGGGTAGGCTGCATCCTCTCTAGAATGCAGTAACACTAGAGCTCAGTGGAGATCTCTAGGTCTTGGGAGGAAGCCTTCCCCCTTCCCGTTACTTCTGTTTCACCCCAGAGACTAATTATAGTAAGAATGTCTTTAATGTGCTGTATAAGAGACAAAGCTCAACAGGCGGCTTTCTTGTCAAGATCCTATTCCCCAGCTGTGCTAGGACAGGTTACGTGGCCAAGTGACAAGGGCTTCTGCTAGTGCCCAGGCAGTGGCAAGTAAGGCCTGCTGGCTTATGTTCCGGGCCCTGTTCATGAATGGGTTCCTGTTGGGTTCATGACGGACACAGGTGTGCACCCTGATGCCAGTCCAGGCGTGAAGGGAAGCAAAGCAGGACTGTGCCCAGAGTCACGGCAGGTATTTTTGTTGCCTCATCATCATTCCTACAAGGATGGACGACAGTCCAGGGCTTGGCCTGAGGAGCCCAACCATCCATAGACTTTGACCTTGGAGCACATCACTTCAACTCCTCATGCCATAATGAAAGGTGTGGGAAGAGGAAGGAAAGTTTCCCACTCTCAATTGCTGTCCATCACAATCTCAGGATGTGTGTAGGAGCATCTGGGGAGCAAGAGAAGCTCCTGGGAAAGAGGTGAGCGGCCTCTTCGACCTTTCCAGAAGTACTGGAGTATTGTGACTTGTGCTCCTGAAGAGCCCTGGGCCACACCACATGCCGGCCACTTATAATTCATCCCCAGCGTGAACGCACTTGGCAGCATTTCAGAGGCACTCTGAGGCCAACACGTCTCCTTGGCTATAGGTATTTTTGCTGTTTTCACATATATATTGATTTGGTTCCAAACAGCAATCCAGTGTTATTGTTAGGGTAATATTATGATTATTTTATTCTTTAGAAATGTAAGGGTGAGTTTCAAATATTTATGAGGTTATCGGAATTGATGCCTCACAACTGAGGTGATTTGGACTGAAAACTGTGCTTTAACAAGCACTTAATAGTTTCAAGGTGTAGTCCATGAATCATCATTGACTGAGCTCCTACTTCTATTCCCCAGGAAAAGACCTGGAGACTAAGATTTGAGTGGGAAGGTGATCTCAGAAAACAGGGGGAGGTGGGTGGGGAAGTGAGACAGAGAAGCTAAGGCATTCACAAAAGTGTATGTGATTAAGCCAGGTCCCACTGGGGGCAATTGGTGCTTACTGCCCCATGGAAATTGTAGGAGGGGAGGCCATGTAAAATACGCACCGCCATGGCCCTCCACCCAGGGAACTCTGGGGTATTTCTATACCAACTTCCATCAGCCCTGGAGAAGTCTCTAGTCACTAGAGAGAGGCCTCAGGTAATTAGAAGTCAGGCTCTTGGCACCTGATAGCAAGTCCAAGGGGATATAGAGGAGGCACCAACAGCTTACACTACTGTTTCCTATAGTATGTTCCTGAATTTAGAGTTTAAAAGAAAAATAAAAACACCATAGCATAAGTACTGAATTCCGGAAGCAATTAGAAAAATTAAAGGATTATTTGTTTTTATGGGACAGACCATGGAAGAAGGTAGGAATTCTGAGCAGAAATTTATAATGGCTGGAATGATTGGAAAAGCTCCACATGGAAAGGATATTTAACTTATGCTTTGAATGAAGAAAGGGCTTTGGATATGTGAGGGGAAATGGAGAAAATTTCAGAGAGGAGAAAGAGCAAGAACAAAGAAAAGAGAATTGAGATTTACTGAGCTCCATGTTTTTGGGAGACAGTTCTCTATGGTCTCTTGTATTTCCACATGTCTTGTGTGTGATACAGAGAATGCCACTTTATTTCAGACTGTCTTTTCAGAAATGCTTGTATAGAGAACAAACTTGGATGGTAGTGATAGTATTTGCTTCTGGATTAAAGGGTAGATTTGCTTTCTTTCCAGGATAATAAAGATGCTGTCTCTCAGGGCAAAGGTCAGGCAGGCTTACTAGCCATTAGAAAAGAGTCCAGTTTCATAAGCTCTGGTTTCCTCTCCTGGAATGCAGCACACTGCAGATGCCAGCGTTATTGTCTGGTGGGAATTCAGGCTGGGGAATGGGCACAGGTGACGATCCTTTGGCGGTTGCTGTTGCTGTGAATGAGAAAGTCCTTTGTTTCTGACCCAGGGGTCTCGTGTTTTCTGCCAGCCCCCATGAACCTGTGGCAGCCTAATATATTAGCTTGGGAGTTCCGTAAAATCTCAGACCCTTTGTAGTTCCTGACACTTGCATACACCATGCTCAAATGAATGCCCTCGTTCAAGCCTCACAGCATTATTAGTATTGTCCATGCTTTACACCTCAGGAGATGGGACTCAGAGAGTAAACAATGTGCCCGAGGTCACAGAGCTGGTAAATAAGAAGGCCACCATCTACGCTCAGAGCGCTAAGACTTCAACACTGTGTTGGCAGCCCAGCGGCCACTGAATGCTGCCTTGTGAGATATGGCAGTGTGCAGGGAGGCACAGTGATGGCCATCCATGATTTTGGAGAGGCCCTGGGAGGTCTTGGAGAAACACCTCAACCCGGGGTAGGAGCGTTCTTGACACAGTTGTGAGGAGGAATTCAAGGACTAGTCAGATAACAGCAAGGGAACGTAATGCAAAGTGAAAGGACACAGTGCTGGTCTGAGTCGCCCCTGCTGGGGCTGGGGGTGCTACTTTATTGAGGCTCCCCGTCCATGTACATGAGGACTTGTAAGTTCCAGTGTCCTCACTGGTTCTGCCTTATGCAAAAGAGGGATTGAAATGACAGCTTAGTGGGGACTGTCCAGGGGAGGGATCGCTGAAGCATGCAGTGGTTAGGTGATGGATGGATCTACCCTGATCTGGTACCTTCTGGCACCAGGCCTTGGGCCGGGGCTTCTCCACAGCGGTTAGGGACTAGCTCATGGTGATTTTCCACTGGTTCTCCTCTGCTGCTGAGTTGTCTCTTTCCTACCTCATCCATGGCTTGAAGGATTGTCTTAGGGAGGGAGGGGTAAAGTGGGCCAGGGCACGGAGGGCTTCGAATGACAGGGCTTGACTTAGCAGGCACAGAGAAGTGGCAGGAATTATTTAGTGATATTACGTAACTTAAGAAATGCTGAAACTTAATCTTATTTCCAAGTTGGCACAGAGTTCATTGTCACTGCTTCTCAAACCAGGTCTTGAATGATGAATGAGCTCTGAGCAGACAGGAAGGTTGAAGGGAGGGCATTTCAGGGGAGGTAAACAACATTAGGAAGAACAAAATGGCTTGGTTCTTTCAGAGTCTGCAAATCCATCTCTTCTCTCTCTTTTCATCCATCCATCGTCTCTCTCTCTCTCTCTGTAAAATCTTTAAAGAAACTGTAGTCTTATACTAAGAATTAAAACCAGTTTGAATCCAACTGCTGGAAGTTCCACTCTTTTCCCTCTACAGGCTTATTTTTGCTGCATGTAAACAAAACAAATATTTGTCAGATGTTTACCAATGTTTCTCTTGGTGCTTTTTTAAAGCTTTAAATTTTTGAGCAGGCACTCAGGTTTACATAAGCTACACATTGAGGTTTTGCAAGGAGGAACAGATATTAGTGTGAGGGTTGGGGATTGGACCCTTGAATTCCAACCCTTATCTCTGATCCCACCTTGCTTCCTTCAGGCAAAGGGCTGTGATTGGAAAAGAGCTCCCCAGGGAAGGGACTGAGCCTTGGCCCAGTTTTTTTGAGCAGTTGCCCGGGAAAGCGGAAACCTGGAGCAACTTTTGTTAGGTTGTCTCACTTGGTCCCGGAACAAAGGAAGCAAGAGTGGAGCTTGGGCATGGGTGGGGCGCCCCTGAGCAAGACCAGAGCGGAACTGTACCTGGGGCCTGAGTCGTGTAGGGAGGAGGAAGGAGCCCGGGAGAAGGTGCTGTCAGAACATCCCTCCCTTACAACTGCTGGTGTTTCTTCAGTGCTAGCTTTCCTGGGGCAATATAAAGGCCACTGGGAGCACACCTGCTGTACTTCCCCTTTGTCAGATTCCTTCTAATTCCTCAGCCCGCTGCTGGGGGGGGGGGGTGGTTTAATTTTCTTCTTAGGGAAGGAGAGCGAGGATTTCTGAAGCCTGGGGCCCTGAGACCGGGTGGAGGACAGGGTTCAGCTTGGCACCGGAGCATCTGGGATGGAGTTCACGCTACACTTTGGTGGGCTCTTTGTGGAGGTGAGCATGCTGGATTTTCTCAACAGACCCCCAAGGCCCGTGCTGCTGCTCCCAGCGTGCAGATGACCAGGTGAGCTCGGAAAAGTTGTCGCTTTCTCAAGGCACTCTGGACCCGCTTTTTCTCTGGAGAAGGGCCTTTCCTAGCAGGGAAGAGGAGCAGGAACACCTAAGAGGTGGGCAGGCAAAGCAGTGTGTGGCCTCTGTAGGGGAGGAAGGCTTCTGAAGCCTTGCTCTGTTCAGGCGCCACTCGGGGCTCTTACAGCTCTCCTCACTTAACCCTCGTGACAAATCTCTGGCGCGTTACTTCAATTTTCCTATGAGAAAACACAACTTCTGAAAGGGCGGATGATTTCTCTAAGGTCACAAAGCCAAAATATGCTGGAAACTTGGATGGGAATATAGATCTGTGTGACTCTGGAGAAGATGACGTCAGCCAACTAGAGCAGAGGGAGGAGGCTGGCAACATAGGGATGGATAAAAAGTTCAATGACTGAAAAAAAAGGGAAAAAACGTTCAGTGATCAGCTTAAAGAGCCATTCGAAAACGACAGAAGATGTGGCTATAAATAGAACTCTCAAATATAGCAGATTGATTTTTGTGGTGAAGGGCAAGCAGGCAAGCAGTCTGTTTATTTGTGTTGGAAGTTGTATAATATTGGAAACACGCTGGAGCTATTTTCTCTCGCTTGCTCTCTTGGAGGGCACATGTGGTAATGACATCATCAAGGTTTCAGTGAATGTGACCCAAATATGCATGAAGCATCAGGGCTTCCAGGGACAGCCTGGAAGGGCCGGAACCTGGCCGCAAGGCATGGTGATGCAGCAGGCAGTGGAAAATTCCAGCCCTCATGGAGAGTTGAGTGTCCAGCACAAAGCATGGCACAGCTGAAGAGCATGGGCAGGCAGGAGCTGTTGATTTGAGGAGGTGGGCAAAAGAGGGGGCCAGATAAAAACCACTGGTTAAGGTCTGAAGCATCATCGTCTCTAAGGCTCTCATTCCTTGGAGAATGAAACTTCGAGGAGGGACAGGAATCTGCAATTGAACAAGCTCCATGAGCAATTCTCTGACACATTAGATCTTGAAAAACTTCGATGAAGACAATACACTGATATCTGGAAAAAGGTTTCAGTCTAACGTAGGTATGCCCAGCAAGGAATATAAAAATACTGTTTATTAAATACTAAATGTTATGTACTGACTGATAGGCATTTGAGGTATATTGTTTTATGTAATTTTCCAGACAAAACTGGTGTGGTAAGAATAGCCATCTTTATTCCACACGCAGGACTCTGATGTCAAGAAGTTGAGTAGTTTGCAAGATCACCCAGCTAACAGAAGGCAGAGCCAGGATATAAACCCAGGTCTCTCGGAGACAGGGAGAGAGAGACGTGGCTGGCAAGAAACACCCCAGGGGGTGGGGGTGGGGACACGTTGTGGAAGCCTGGGCAGTGGCCTGGGCTTGAGACCGGCAGCCCCCAGGAAGAAAGGGAAGAGCACATCTTAGAGGAAATGGAGTAGAGTCCAGCCGTTCAGATATTACTGTCTGAGAACAAAGGGATCAGCTACGACATTGGGATTTGTAACTTGTTTTAATCAAGCAGTGCGGCAGAATCCAGGTTCTAGAAATGGGACACAGGTTCTGAGCAATAAAATTGACTTCTTGCTTTTGCCTGAGCTACTAAATTAGGATTTGTGAAATTTCCCCATTAATTTGGAGGGAGAACAATGATTGTGAACCTGTGTCAGGTTTGAAAGTGGAGAAGTTGTAGGAATTGGAAATGTGGGGACAATTAGCCAGGCACCATTTCTTAAAGTGCTGTTATTGGGACTCTAAAAAGTAAGGAATTCCTTGGCTTTAGCTATTTTTAATCACTTTTTAAAAATTAAGGGATCCCGAGGATATTTCTTTAGTGCTGATATGTAAGTGAAGTGAAACTGACCTGTACAGGCTCACAGAATTTTAGCCTCGGAGTTACGATTCCCTTTCCCTAGAGACGGAGATCCACTCTACTGAGAATCTGGACCTTCTCAGATCTAGAGATGATGATGTCTTTCAACTCTTGGAAAGGGGGGCTGGACAGCTCCAACCAAAAACTAGCCCATCTGATGGGATTCAAGAACTCAGTTCAAGTACAGCCATAGAAAGACAAGAGCCCAAATAGAGAGAAGCCATAATCCTATGTGGACAATTTGTTAGAGGCTGGTAGTGATCTGGGAATAAGTCAGTTGCTGGACACGGATAAGGAGATTCCAGCTTCAGTTCTTCAGTTGGCTAGAGAATTGTGCATAATTTTGGATGTTTGTATGATCATCAGATGTCTCAAGGCTAGCCTCATTTTTCTCTTTTCTCCACAACTCCAAACTTTTCCTTTGTTGTATCAACATGTCACTGGAATACTGGGTTGGAGAAAGAACCAATTTCAGGCAGTCCGTGTTTTCTCTGAGGCACTTTTTGATGGGATATTGGACATTGTATGGATACTTGGTGGAGAATAATGAATTTAACCATGATGGATTTAGACTGAAATGTAAGCTCCTACAAGTCAAATGCCTCAAATACCTGACAACACTTGAGAATTCAGGACTGAGGAGATAACTTTCTACAAAAGATGAAAACTGATGGATATGTTTGTGATTAGCACAAATGCTTCAAGCCTGGTGTTAAGAAGAACTTTTCTCTTTTACAAATGAAAATTAAAAGAAATGTAATCAAGTATATTCAGTACTAATACTTAAAAATGCTGATTTAAATAAATTGAAACAAACATAAGTAAGGATAATTCTCTGTTTAAATACCAACATATTTCTGGCATTTTTTGTGAAATTTATTTTGCCAGTATATAGATACAGATTGGAAATGTATATAAGGATCTTTCCTAGAATTTATCTGAATGTCGTGAATGGACATTTTAAAACCATTTATTTACATTTATGACTGAAAATCACTGTATCTTAACGATGTCTCATGTTAAGTCATTTAATAATATTTTTTCAAATATTTGTTGAGTAATTGCTGTTGAGTGATCTAAAGCCACTGATTTCCCATCAAGAAGTTTGTCTTCCTTACAGAACAGACAAAATTTAATTCAAATCTAAAACCCAGCCAAATAATACATGGAGTTTCTCAAATGAATTAAATATAGTTTGTTTTATCAATGAAAAAATTTGGAATTAATTGGATTATAAAATTATTGAAAATTGGGAGTTTAAAGTGACTACCCAATACTGTTGAAACCGAGCAAAAATGGGTTCTTTCTTCCCCGTGTGTCTTTAAAGCCAGTTGCTGAGTCGTCAGAGTTTCATAGAGTTTTAGTGGTTGTGTGAGCAGTGGAGCACTGTGTTCTCATGTGCCAAAACCGCCTCGGGAGCTGCCGAAATTCTCGTATTTTATAAGATCAGGATGCTAGTGAGTAATTGGGGTTCTTGCTTTAATAAACATTAAGGGGTTGAACCAGGCTGGGAGTGGGTACTGATTAGGGGATGGGGTGGGAGCTGGGTTATCAGGTTGCAACAGGAGAGGGGGATACCTAAAACAAAGGTCAGCTACGAGGCTTTTCATATGGATATCAACCAGAGGAAGGTGGAGTGGTCAGTCACTCCCTCAACAGAAATGTTCACATACAAAGGTGAAATCTGGAGGAACCATTACAGTGGCAGGTTTTAGCTGGAAATGACCACATACAAAGGGTGAAGTCAGTCTGGCCAGTTGCGTAATTTCAGATATTAACCCTTTGGCTAATTTAAAAGCATCTATATAATGTTTCAGTAATCATAATTATTTGTTAATTCTTAACCTTTGGTTACTGTCAGTTAACAGATTTAATTTTTATCAAAGCAAACAACTAATTTGAGTTTTTCTCACACCCTTCCCCCACCTGCTGAATTGTCTTAATTAAGGGATGCATACTAATTATTTTGACCACATTTGCTAACAACATTGAATTGAAATTTTCCCTTTGCTCACATCAGATAAATATTTTTCAGCTCCTGCTCGGTGCCCCACGGTGATCTAGGTGAGATGAGTAATACAATGATTCTAAAGTTTTGTGGTTTTTTGCATGTGGAATAATAGGACAATAGTTGGCACAAGGCTAAGCTATGTAAGGAGTTGATTGTGCAGTTTGACCTTCCGATTAGAATATATTACGGGGGAAGCGGCTGTGGCTCAATCAGTAGGGCTCTCGTTTACCATATGGGAGGCCCCGGGTTTGGTTCCCGGGGCCTCCTGGTGAAGGCAAGCCCGCCGGGGGTAAATGAATAAATAAATAAAACCTTTAAAAAAAAAAAAAAAAAAAAAAAGAATATATTACGGGTTAGTTGCATGGGAGCGGAGAAACAAATGTGATTTAAGATGAACCTTTAGGGCTTGAGGGAGTAGAGGCCCTTTCAAGGGATTTTCAAAGAGGGTGCCTATCTGTCTGACACAGTGGTTCTCACCCAAAGGTGATTTTCCCCTCCAAGGGACACTTGGCAATGTCTGGGGACATGTTTGCCATAGCCTCATCTAGTGAGGAGAGCCGGAAACACTGTTAAACACCCTCCAATGGACAGGACAGCACCTTCTTCCCCAAAAGGAATTTTTCGGCCTCAAATGTTCCTAGTGCTGAGGGTGGAAAATCCTGGACGAGATGGGAAGAACAAAAAATTAAACATTCTAGGCATTGGAAAAAGTTGGAGTTTGGGGGGGAAAGTATCATGTGGTCTGGTGGGGGGAGGGCTGCCTGGTTTTTGGGGAGGATGTGGGAGAAATGGAAGGAAATCAGATCAGAGAGCAGATGGACCAATAGGAGAGGCATTTACATTTTGTTATTCATCTTAATTTTGACTGTTTTTGGCAATGTTATGGACTAGAAAACTCTGTAGTTAAAGAAAAACACCAAAATAGGACTGATAAATAAATAACAAACATCTTTTTAAAGGCATGACTGAGATAATAAGCAATGCCCAGGGCTCAAACCCAATAAGAACATGAACATGCAAAAATGTTGGTACTGGAGGCAGGGGAGCTGATGAAGATAGGTGATGAGCATCTGCTGACCTGGGACTCTGGAGATTTGTTTTAATGGACCACCTGGGGCCATATAACAAAGCCTGGGGTCAGCAAGGGGAGACGCTGGAATGGAGACTCCTATGTTAAGTCAGAACTGCTGAAGAGACTCCCAGTGGAAGGGTGAGCTGCACAAATAAATCACTTATCCACAAAGAGACACTTTAAGAGCTAGACTTGGTGCTGGGTGGAGAGAACATAACTGTTCCTCAGAAATCATAACCACAAGCCAGCCTTTCTCTGGGGCCAGAATTTACACACTTTGTGGGCTGAAAAACAAGAGCCAAGCCAAGAATTAATCTTTAAAATCATTGAACTGGTAGTGCCTCAGGCATCTGACAGAAGCCAAATGCAAATTATCTTTGGAGGAATGCACTTTAAGCTCAGCTTCAAAGTCTTACAAAGTCCCAAGGAATATGAGCCCTCAATCAAGAACCACAGAAACCACAGTAAGACACCTGGAGTGAGAGTCAGTAGAAGACACAGATACTTCAGGTACTGGAACGATGAGACTGTGAATTTAATGAATATAAAAGGGAATCAGTAAGGAAGGAGAGACTAATAGAATTGGCCTGGCAGATGTGGAAAATAACCAAATATACCTTCTAGAAATGAAATAAAAAAACCATAAAGTAAATATTCCACGCAGATTAGACACAGCTGAAGAGGGAGTGAGTGAGCTAAAAGGCCTTGAAAAATCATTCAGAAGGCAGCTCAGAGAGGCAAATATATGGAAAAAAATGACAGTGAGGTTAAGATATTGAAGGGATAAATCAATTTATTTAGGGTTCCAGAAGGAAAGTAAAAGGGAATGAGGGAAAGACATGTCAAACAAGGAACTGATACAACGTGGCTGATTGAATATGAGGCTCAAAGAAGGGGAAAACTGAAAATTCTGATGCTAAAAGACTTTCACTGCTGTTAACAAATGGGGATATTGTGAAAGGGAAGTTTTTCAAGGGACAGTGAAAAGTTTGGTCTTGAAATGTTGAGTTTGAGGTGAAGGACAATCAAAAAATTTAGGGATAATGCTTTAGAGAAGTATTGATATTGAGGCAGGGATTTGACTCGCTGTGAAGAAGGGCCTTTACTCCAAGGAATTAAATATGGACAGAAAGAGGAGAGCAAGTAGTCTAGGACTAAGTTTTAGAGGTCATCATTCTTGAGTTTTTTTTGAAAAGGAGAAAAGGCATCATGTAGCAGTGTGATAGAAGCTGAGAGAGGAGAGAACAAATGGTCATGACCAAAAGACTGAGTAGTTCTGAAGATAAACGAATGCCGAGACAGTTCCTTTGATTTGGTGACATGCCTGGGCTGAGATCAGACTGCAGAGGTTCAAGGGGGAAGTGGGTAGACTGTTCAGACAGTGGACAGCATGGAATTTTGCTGCTGGCACTAGCAATTAACAGCCACGACCCTCTGGTCTGGCCCTGTGGTCTGAAAGGCTTCCCGTCTGGTTGAGATCGCTGGACAGGCTTCCAGGTGGTCATGCCTGTGGTGTCGTGTTTGCTCAGGACCCGAGAGCACTCTGTCCAGTTAGCTGGCCTGCCCAAGCTTGATTGCTGACAGTTCAGGTCTTAAGACCTAGTGGAACAACTTTGCCTCAGGGACGTGTGGCCCATTTTAGCCCTCCGCAGGGTCTGAACCTTGGATGAATCTACTGTTGTTCCAAGTTAAGTTGGATTTTAAATTTGGGCCTGGGTGGAGGTCAGGTGTGACACAATGGGAGACCGAGGCCATAATGCATAAAGACAGTCTGTTACTCACAGTTCCCAGAGAGAGAGCTGTGCCATGGGGGGTCAATGGGATGAGCAGTTGGAGGGTGGGGAGCACATAGGCAGAGTGAGAGGGACTGTGGGCTTGTGCCTTTATCGTGGTCCAGGGGTGGAGGTCAGTGGATTTCCTGTAGGAGTCACGGATTGGTTAGTTTAAAGCAAATGCTAACCCAAAGGTGAAGGGACTGGGGGTCCGAGGGTGGTGGGGATGGGGAGCTTATCCTTTGGGACCAACTGTGGGTTCTGAGTGAGGCTTGTGGGTGGTGTGGGTGGTGGCTGCAGAAGTGGGTTTGGGCTCTGGGGGGGAGTTGATGCCCCTTATTAGCCAGGTCAGAGCTCGGTGTTGAGGCAAGTGTGGCTTAGCCAAAGTAAGATGGATGCTGAGGCAGCACACACAAAAGTTTGTTATGGTACCTGTGAGCTTCAGATTTGCTGTTCAAGACCTTGAGGAGGGAAGCGGCTGTGGCTCAATCAGTAGGGCTCCCGTTTGCCATGTGGGAGGCCCCGGGTTCGGTTCCCGAGGCCTCCTGGTGGGGGCGGGCTCGCCCGCACGGCGTGGTTGGCTGACCCAGCGAGTGCGAGCAGCAAGGGGTGTATAAATGAATAAATAAATAAAAAATCTTTTAAAAAAAAAAGACCTTGAGGAAGTCCAGTATGTGGCCAAAAATAGAGGCTTTAGCTCCATTTGGAATCCGAGCTCAGCAGCTCCAGACGTGTGCAGCCTTGGGTCAGTTATAGAACTTCCTGAGCCCCAGTTGCAATGGAGACTCATCCAGTCCGTGGGGACTGGTATGCCCACCTCTCAGAATAGTGAGAGTTAGACATAAGGAAGGCACAATACCTGGAGGAGTTCCTGCCAGTTAAAAGTTGGCTGAAATGACTTCTGTAGCTCCACCAGTAAGCAAGCAGGGGCAGTGATTAGATCGGTCATGCTTTCTGCACTTACAAATCTGGGCAAGCACCGTGTGGCTTCAGGGAGAAAAATAGAAGTAGTTTGAAAGTGTGTGCCTGTGTGTGCATGTGCATGTTTTCTCTTTTCTCTGGATTAAATTCAGTTCTTCAACCCACTTCTCCGTGTTGAACCCTGGGCCACAGGACTCGCAGAAGTGATAAACGGCAGTTTTGCTAATTGGACAATGCATCCTTTAAAAATGACAAGAGGGCACTGGACAGACTCATGACTTCAGTGAAACCCTGAGATGACACTGAATTGTGGTCAGTAGAAAGAGATTGTGATTATTTCTTTCTCTCTGAAGGTTTTCATCTTATTGAATCATCAGGTTGCAGGAATGAAACCACCTTTCCATGATCAAGTCACATAATTGTTTGGAAAATTAAAAAAATGATGCAAGTCAGGAAGCATGCTAATTTCCTCTTCTGAAAGGCCCTCTTTGGCCTCGCTCTTTGTGCTGCCTGCGAGGTGATGCTGGGCACTGCTGGAGCGGGAGGCATTCTGGGCCGGCAGCTCGGAACGCTTTTCAAGATGCTCTGGCTTACTGTGCCTATTTCATCGGACCATCGTTTTCCTGATGAGTTATGCAAATTGGTGAAAGCAGGGCTGTGTGATGCGTTGTCCTCCTGACAAATGGCAATGATATTTTACAACTGGAAAAGAAAAATGATAAGACAGAAAAGAGGAAAATAGCCTCTTCGGGGGAAATCATTTTCAAAAGCTGACAATAATATACATAAATGCCTTTTCTGTTTTTCCCCCTCGCATTTTTTAATATCTTAACAAGGAAAAGGATGGGCTCCTCATCGGAAGTGGTGCGGATGTAGTGCGATGACCTGACGGCGACACTCCATACTCGTCCAGCAGGCCGAGGTCCTGAGCTCTCTGAGGGTGGAGGGAGAGGTCTAATAGTCAGGCTAACCCTGGTTCACACCCCCCCCCCCCCCCCCGGGCCCCAGCCTTCCTCTGTTATCAGATGTGTCCTTCGGGCCTGGCCTCCCATTTTGCTGAGAGGATCACACTAAACCTTGTTGATAAGAGTCCTTTCTGAATGGCAGAAGGTGGCTATGACAACGACGAAGATAGCAGTAATTGATTTTCACGTGATGTGCGGTAGGGGTCAGCAAACTACAGCCAGCAGGTCACCGCCTCTTGTTTTCAAAATAAAGTTTTATTGGGACATAGCCATGCCCACTCCTTTATGTATTGTCTATAGATGCTTTTATGCTATAAGGGCAGAGTTGAGTAGTTGTGACAGAGTCTCTGTGACCTACAAAGGCTAAAATATTTATATGACTCTTGATAACAATATTTGCCACCCTCTGGCCTATAGGGGGCCAAATAATTGGATTTCACAGATAGGGAAAAAGTTCAGAGAAACGTATTTGTTCAGGGTGATAAGTTACTTGGCTGCCTCGTAGTCCTGTGTGTGTGTGCGTGTGTGTGTTCTTGTCTACTTACATAGGAGAAAAAGATGGTGTCCATTCCCCATCTACTCTACTCTCTCTTACTGTCCAGTGGCAAGCTAATTAACCACACCCCCCACCCAGTTAAGCAGACACTGGGTGCTACTAGAGAACTCTCCCTCTACAAGCACATTTTGGGGATTTCACGATCATCCACTACAGTAATCAGGATAGGGATTTTTTCCTATTTGAACCATGGTGTATCCATGACTTAAAACCAAGTTATTGGAAAATTATAGATCGAAATACCAATGATTGCATTGTTGCCCATGGGTCCATCTAGTAACTCTCAATAAACAAAATTGATAATGACGCCAACTGTGATTTATATAAAATTGAGATTAATAATGATTGAAAACATCCCCAACTCAACATGATGCCCATGACGCAGCAATAACAAACATCTTTACCCTGGAAAAATGCCAAGTAGAAACTTTGCAGCATTGCCAGGGGTTGTTTGGCAACCAGTATCTGAATAGAAAACTGAATTATAGTCTTCTGTAAAATTAGGGAATATGCTAATTATAGTTTGGTAACTTAAGAACTCCTATAGTCAATTAGTCATAGCCCTCAGCCATATATTAAAAAACGAAAGTCTATGAATTTGTGCATCATTTGCTTTTTTTTTATTTTGGGTAATTTGAGGAAAGTTATTATTTAGCATTTGCTTTTATAATGTTGCATTAATGGATCTCCCACCAGGAAGACTTTCAGTTAATATCAGTGGATTGTAGATGATACTTTGATAATACTCTGATTTCCGATTTGTAAGGAGACTGACTTAGAAGCCTTGGAAAGTTGTGCCAGTAAATTCCTCTTACTCCTCTGCCTAGCTGACATTTATTGAAATTTACCAGGGGCAAGGCATGGTGCCATCCTAGCAGCACTTTGATTTGTACTTTATAGATGGGGTTCTGTACATGGCCAAGGTCACACAGCTATTGGATTTGAACCTAGCATTCCACTCAAGAGCCTGTGCTCTCTACAGCTGGAATCCTGGAACCCACAGGATTCAGGGAGTCTTTGGGCCCCTAACATTGTAACCAGAATTTTTTTATCCCTGTAAAGCGTGGCATAACTTACCTCAGATTCTCAAAGGGATTTATAACCCTTAATAGGTAAGGATCGCTATGTACGCAATGTTTTACTTGAAGTTTATGGAAGAAAAGAGAGTAAAACTAAACAAGGAATAATTTGAGGTATGGTATCTTTCTAGATAATCGAAATGCCACAAGAAAGAGCTTTGAAGGAGGCAAAAAGGGATGTAGGGGAAGACGCAGACTCCATCTATCCAAGATTCCAGCTTTAAATAAAACAGAGCTTATATATATATGAAACAAGCTTTAAACGGCGAAATTTGGAGCTGGGTCTATTTTTCTATTCATTTAGCACTTCCAAATGAAAGGAAAATCAACACAGCTGAAACCCAGCTGAATTGCCAAGGAGACGAAATTCTGAGCCATTGGTTTCACACCCTTTTCAGGCTTCCTGTTTCTACTCAAGGTCCTTGCATTATGAATTTTATAGCTATGAAGTCGGAAGACACTGGATTCCTCTAGGTTCTTGGCTATGTCACATAAAAGAATTCAAGAACCTGCCAGTTTGTTTAGGCCAGTAAAAAGAGTTTATTGAGAAATGAGCGAAGAAAAAGGTCCCCACCCCAGGCCTGGCTGCATGCCACCCCCCGGGCAAAGAGGAGCCCCTGGGCTGAGGGGCTGCCCTTATTAAAGCCTCCCCTGGCCTCCCCCGGCCTCTCCCCTACCCAGGGCTGGGGAGGGGCCCCGCAGGTTGCTGTTCCCAGGCTGCCTTGCGCTCCCCACCCCTGAGCTCTTGGGGCGCCAATGGGGAGGCCTGTTTGGGGTTTCCCGGGGCTCCCTCTTGAGCCCAGGGTCTCGGCAGGGTCTGGCTTTGTTCTTAGCAGCAGCCTTCCCTCGGGGTTTCCGGGCAGGGCCTCATGGCCATGGTCTCTGCCAGGTCCCAGCTGTGACTCATCTTCCCTCCGTGCCTATACTAACCTGCCTCAGTTATTCACATTTCTTCTCAGAAAAAATTTAAGAATCCCCCCCCCCAAGTAATACAAATCGCCACTAGTCCTTGGAAGTGTGTTTCACTCTTAAAAAGAAAAAAAAGAGAAAGAAGCTTTGTTATTAGAGATGGAAAGGGCCATAGAGATAATTTAGTTAAATGCTCCCACTTTTTAAACATGCAGTTAAAATTTTACTTATAGTAAAATCCATTCTTTGGGGTGTGGACTGTAGGTTTTGGCCCACAGTCGTGATTCCAACCCCCCCCCAAATTTGTCTCCCCTTCTTTGTTAGCCTCTGGCAACTCATGGTCCATTCTTGTTTGCTCCACGATGCCATGCAGGTGGGGTGGTGCGGTGTGGAGCCCTGTGAGGCTGGCTGCTTCCCGCAGCAGCTGAGCTCTCCAGGTGGCTGTGTGTACCGGTGTGCCCCCTTCTGCAGAAACACTGTTCCAGCCTCTGGCTGCGCTGCAGCTGGGCGCCGTTCGAGTTGCTGCTCTTTTTGGAGATTATGAAAAAAATGGCTGTGAACATTTGTGTGCAGGTTTTGGTGATGGAAGTTTTCCTTTCTCTTGAGTAAATATCTAGAAATCGTATTGCTGCATTTTATAGTAAGTGTTAACTTTTATCAGAAATTGCCAAACTGGTTTCTAAAGTGGTTGTACCATTTTGCTTTTTGTGTGCCAGCAATGTGTGAGTTCTACTTGCTCCAGATCCTCTCCAGCGTTCTGTATTGTCAGTTAAAAATTAAAAAAAAATTTAGTCATTCTAATAGATACGTAGTGGTTTAATTTGTCTTTGCCTGATGGCTAATGATGTTGGCCATCTTTTTTAGGTGCTTGTTTCCTTATGGCTGAGTTTGAATATTCGTAATATATTCTGAATACATGTCCTTTGTCAGATATGTGATTTGCAGATATTTTCTCCCAGTCACTGTGGCCTGTCTTTTCTTTCTTAGTGGCAGCACTCCCCTTTTAAATAAGAAGATACTGCAGCATGGACAGGTTTTGCTGGCTATGCCTTAAACTGACTGCTTGTACCATTGGTTAAGTCCCTTAATTTATTATGTACTTCTGCTTCTTGTCCTAAAAAAACAAGTGTGTGCAATGAGAATATTTCTGAGATTCTTTGCAGCCCGAATAGTCAAAGGGTCTGAGAGACTGACTTACGTTCACCACGTTAATTTGTGGCAGAGTCAGGCTTAAAACTTAGGCTGCCTCCCACTTGGTTGCCTTTGTTTTCAGGAGAATTATTCCTACTTCTTAAAATTTAGTTTTTTTAAAAATTAAGTAATATATTCACATGGTTCAAAATTCAAAAAGTATGCGAGACTATCCTGTGGAAAAAACTTCCTTGGCACCCTGAACAAGGAATGCCTGTTGTTATTTCTCATGGTCTTTCTGGAGCTGTTTTAAAGATGTATAAACACATTTATATACGTGCTGTTGTGTGCCTGTGTTTCCTTTCTCTCCATTTTAGGTGAACTATATATGTCACAGCTTCCTTTTTCGTTTCTGATAGAAATGCACATCAAACCCATACAACTTTTTCAATTATTATGTTTGAGGTTGAGGATATTTTCATGGAACTAAAAGCCATTTGTCTTTCCTTTTCTATAAATTTTCTGTTCATATCTTCCCCAGTTTTTTTCCCCCATTGGTTTGCCAACCTTATATCTATGATCTGCTTATTTATTGGAGAAATTAACGTGATTTGTTGCAATTTTCCCCCAGTTTATGATTATCTTTTAAGTTTGCTTATTTTATTTGCCCTGAAAAGTTCTAATTTTTATTTGGTTGACTTCATCAGTCTTTTATCACTTTTGGCATTGGATCATAGTTGGAAGAGACTTCTCCAATTCAGTGTTTAAAGAAGAATTATCCATGCAATATTCTCGCTGTCCTGATTTTGTGATAATCAGGGTAGGCTAAACATTTGCTATCTTAGAAACCATGCATGTGTCCCCAACCTAGTTTTTCTCCCTAGGTCTGGTTTTTAGAATGCTGGTGATAAACTAAGCCTGATTTATTATATGACCATCCTGTATGGGAACAGACTGTAACTTTGGGTATCTTTGGTCACCTTAAGAGATAAAGCAGGGGGAATGGATGTGACTCGGGTGGTTGGGCGCCTGTCTCCCATATGGAGGGACCTGGGTTCGATCCCTGGGACCTCCCAGTAAAAATAAAAAAAGAAAAATATTTCAGGTGTTGGGCCACCAGGCCCCGCTTGCGGTTGCGCCACCAGGCCCCGTCCATGGGTGAGCCACCAGGGCCTGTGCGTGGG
>JAKSZT010054573.1:639756-674091 GCA_026826555.1 Tolypeutes matacus
TAGGGGAGGAAGATACGGACTATAGTTAGTAGTAATACTTTGATGATGCTCTTCCATGATTTGTTAACAAATGTTTCACAACAATGCAGGGTGTTTGGCAGCAGGGCGGGGGGGGGGGTGATGTGTGGGAACCCTGTATGATGTTATGCATGTTTGCTTTATAAGATCATGATGTTTACTGAACATTTATAGTTTATGTATGTTCATGTATGAATGGTATAATTCAATAAATTGCTTTTTAAAAAAAGAATTATCCTATGGTTTCTTTGGTTTATCACTTCATTCTACATATTTAGATATATTTAAATATTTGCTCTATTAGGAAGTTATCCTGGCATAAGTTTTGAGACATGGGTCCAAATATATTATTCCAGAAGGCAGCTCATTTGTTGCAACACTATTAAATAAACTATCTTTTCCCTGCTGATCTGAGTTACCATCTGTAGCATAGACTGAATTCCCATTTTGTTGGGGGCAGTGGGTGGCTGGGCAGAGATGTCTATTTCTGAATTTTCTACTCTGTTCTATTGATCTAATATGTGCCAATAAGATATTGTTAGATAGTAAGGTCTTATTTATGTTTTAATAAGCTATAGGCCTAATCTTCATTCATTACTCTTTTACTTTCTTCAGATTTTCCACCAGTATTTTATTATAAAACTTTTCAAGCCTTCAGAAGTATTGGAAGAATTTGATGGTGAACACCCATTTACACATGGCATGGATTTCACTGTTAACATTTTACTTTACTTCCTTTAGCATCTATCTATCTATCCCTCTATCTATAATAATCCATCTTTTTTTTGGGGGGGCGGTGATTTAAGAGTCACTTTATTTTTTTTTTTAATATATTTTTTTAAATTTTTTAAAAGATACTTAGATTACATAAATGTTACACAAAAAATATAGGGATTCCCATATGCCCCACTCCCCACACCTCTCACACCCTCCCATGTAAACATCCTTCATTAGTGTGGCATATCATTGCAATCGATAAATGCATCCTGGGGCTTTGTCATTAAGCATGGACCATAGTTCACATTGTAGTCTACACTCTCTCCCACACAGTTCTGCATGTTATGTGATGATATAAAAGGGCCTATGTCTGTCATTGCAGTGTCATTCAGGATGATTCCCAAGTCCCGAAAAAGCCCCCATATCACAACTGTTTTTCCCTCTCCCCATCCCCAGAGCCTCCAGTGGCCACTGGCTCCACATCAATGTTGTAATTTCTTCCATTGCTAGAATCACAATATGTCTATAGTAGGATACCAGTAAGTCCACTCTAGTCCATAGTTCATTCCCCAATCCTGAGGATTCTGGGATGGTGATGTCCACTCCACTTCTAATTGAGAGGGGCTTATATCCCATGGGGAATATGGATAGGACTATCTTGCTTGCAGTTGCTGACTCTTTCTGTTCCTTGGGATGGTCGTTGTCCATCATCATCTCCTTGTTAGTTGTCCTGGGTGAGTCCAATGAGCTGTAGAGTAGGTGTTGCAACTCCGCTGAGGTTCCGGGCCCAGCTGGCACATGGACAGTCCAAAGACTCAAGTCTCTGGGACGTATACCTACAAACTCCAGTACCAAGTATAGGTTTAAATAGAAGGGACAGATGAATCATGTGTAGAGAAGCCATAATTGAGTCCAACTCTGTCACTCTCAGGAGCACAAACTCCAAAGTAGGGCCCACTGGCAAGGCTCCAAACTCCGGAGCTCTCTGCCCTGATCATAGGACCTGGGTGTCTCCAGAGCCCTCAGGAGCCCCACTATTTGGCGTAGTATCCACTTTGATAGTCTATGAGATATTGCTGAGATGTGCATAAGCGTTACCTCTGGGATGACCTCCCGACTCACTTTGAAGTCACTTAGCCATATAAACTCATTTGTCTTTACCTTTTCCCCCTTTTATTCAAAGTCTTTTTCCAGTTGCATTGCTAGTTGGTTCTTGGTAGTAATCCCTTGGTGCAAGGGAGGCTCATCCTCAGGAGTCATGTCCCATGGTGGGGGGAAGGTAATGTATTTATATGCTGTTTGGCTTAGAGAGAGGCCACATTTGAGCAACAAGGAGGCTATCAGGAGGCAACTCTTAAGTACCACACAACAACAGGCTGAGTTTCAATTTCAAGAGCAAAGGCTCATAAGCATAGTCATCAATATCAGCCAGTGATTGCCTCTGCACTTGGGGGACTGTGGCTGCTCCGTTAGAGAATGTGGTACAGCTCTCCAGGATAGGAATTCAATATTCTCTCTGTTATTGTGTGAGTCTCCACCCACTGTGACAATGCCCTGTGAACATTTGAACATTGAATATTTATATACCTTATATGTATGCCCTGGTGAACATCCTCCCATGTGTCCCCCATTACTCACACCCCACACCAGTGGTCCTCCCTTGTCCCAGTTGTAACCCTTCTGTGATCCAAAGCTTCTTCAAAAATGAAGCCATTAAAATAGCCAAATACAATTAATAGGAAAATGAAATAACAAGTTTAAATATAAGAAATATGATACATAAAAATAAAAAGAAAATTAAAACATTGGGATATTAAAAAATAATGAGAAATATTAAAAAAAAATTTTTTTTGACATTTTGCCTTTCTACAGTGGCATTTTCTTCCATTTATTCCCCAGTGTCTTACTATTTTCATTTTGTTTTCTAAGAAGTTTTAGGTCACAGTAAAGTCACATACAGAATACAGGGGACTCTCATATACCTAACATCCTCCCCCTTTACTCCCCCCCATATTAATAACTTTTTATATGTGGATGGCACCTTTATTATAACTGATATACACATAGTGAAACATAGCAGCAAACATGGTCAATGGTTTACATTATGGTTTACATTTTAAACCATACATTTTTACAAATTTTGATATTTAACATCGTCTGTGTCCATGTTTGGTTAATTGCAAAGCTTCATTCTTTAGCGGATGGCTTCTTTTGCCAAGAATAATATTTTTGAGATTCATACATGTTGCGTGTTTTGGTAGTTTGCTTTTTATTGATGAGGACTATTTTATTTATTTATTTATTTATTTTTAAAAGGTTTTATTTATTTATTCATTTATCCCCCCCTTGCTGCTTGCGCTTGCTGGGTCAGCTAACCACGCCGTGTGGGCGGGCTTGCCTTCACCAGGAGGCCCCGGGAACCGAACCCGGGGCCTCCCATATGGTAAACGGGAGCCCTACTGATTGAGCCACAGCCGCTTCCCAGGACTATTTTATTGTATGAATATACCTTATTTGTTTTATCCTTTCTCCTATTAACTGAAACTTGGGCTGTTTGTAGGCGTTGGCAATTATGACTAAAGCTGCTATGAATACTCTTACATGGTGGTTCCTTTTTCATTGTGGAGGGCTAAAAAGTAAATATCCTTGAATGGAATTGCTGGGTCAGAGGGTAGGTTTTTAGTTTAAGAAACTACAGTGATTATAGGGAGTGGATGTAGCTCAAGTGGTTGAGCACCTGCTTCCCATGTATGAGGTCCTCGGTTCAATCCCCCGAGCCTCCTAAAAACAAACAAACGAAAAAACCAACTGTCATTGGGGAGTGGATGTAGCTCAGTGGTTGAGTCCTTATTTCCCATGTATGAGGTCCTGGGTTCAATTCCCAGTACCTCCTAAAAAAAAAAAAGTGATTGCACCATTTTGCACTTCCAGCAACATGTGGGAGAGAGTTCAGTTGCTCTAGTTCTTCAACATCATTTGGTATTGTCAATCTTTTTAATTTTCATCATTCCGGTGGGTATATGTTGGTATTGTCATGTGGATTTGTTTTGCGTTTTCCTGATGGCTGATAAGGTTGAGTACTTTTTCGGGTGCTTATTGGCCACTTGAATATCTTTTAATATGAAGTGTCTATTCAAATTTATGCCCGTTTTTATTGAGTTATTTTCATTTTATAATTATTTCAGATTTTTGCTGGCTGTTCTTGTTTATCTATTTTTCGCTATGCTATTTAGTATTAACGTGCCTAATTCCTTAAAAAATCCTTTGGGAATTTTACTGGAACTGTGTTAAAATATAGATTAATTTAGGGGTAATCATGTTCTGATGTTGAGTCTTCATACTCAACAACTTGGGATGCCTTTTATATATTTAAATAATCATTCATTAATGTTCATGGAAAGTATGAGAAACTCATTATCTGTTACTTATTTTCTATAATCAAAGCTTTCCCCTGTGGTTTCAGGGGCAGCTTGCGTATCATAGTAATATGGTCAGAATTCCATTACAACTGAAATTAGGGTGAGCTTGGGAGAGGCTTACTCTTTCCACACATGTGGTGGACTTCTGGCCGAGATTTCAGTCACAAATTGATCATGATTGTGTATGCATCTCCAGTATTCAATTACTTTCCTAGAGAGAGGTTTGAGAAGACTCAAAGCCCTGTATTTTGTATTTTCCTTCATGGAATTAACATAGCTCTTTGTTGAAAACTGAGAAATTTTCTTTCCCTTCCATGTATAGATAGTAGTTTCTTAACTATGACTCTAAGTCATGTTTTAAAGTCATTCCAAAGAAATAGGATTGGAATTATAGGGAGGAGAAGTCTTCAGCCTGGACTTACAAAGAGCCAGGCCCCAGGAAATATGTTGACTGAGATTTGAAGTTTACCATGAAAAAATATCCCCCCCCCACTACTTTAATCATCATAACATTTTATTTTAAAGGATTTTGATAGACTGTCTTCAAGAAGCCCTCATTATAATGTAAACACATCTAGAGCATGACATTTTAAACTTATATGGGTCATTTCAACTTAGTGGGTATTAGGTTGACTTGCCAAGGGTCCGTGTTAATAGGAGTTGAGTACCCAGGATCTAAGCAAGTGGGCAATGACTCTGAGGGACAGGAAGGGTAGACTAAATGTAATGATTCACACATTATCCTCACCATACCGGGCACATGTGACCATGCTAGAAAATAGGGTTTCCTTTCAACTCAAGGCCGCCCATGGCTTTTGGGCTAGCCCGGGCTTCGGTACCAACTAATTCATCTATCAGGGCAGAAAGAAAGAGGGTCAGAGAAGTTGGGGAGGAAATGAAGGTTTGAATAAATGAAATGTGCCTGAACTAGACCAGAGAATGGAGCAGGGCAGGAGAGAAACAATGACCTATGGGGCTATTAAATAAAATCAGACCCTCTTTATCCATATGGATCCTGTCTCCTGTGAGTAGACATAGTCCTTCATCTCCTCTTCTCTGTCTCCCTCCCTCCCTCCCTCTTTCTCCCTCCCTCTCTCTCTGAGATAATTGCTAACTTTGTAGCTTTGACTTTCTCCACTCAGTGCAAGTCTGCACAGTTCCAGTTCCAGGACAAAAGCATGGAATGTTGGGATGAAAGCAAGTTTAGGAGAGAAGGCACTCACGTTCTTGGCCCCACTCCAGCATGAAGTGGCCAAGCAACCTCGGAAGAGCTCCTTGACTTTCTGTAGAGTGCAGCTCAATGTGCACCCCTGTCTAGCTCATAGGTGGTTGTAGTGCGGCTATACACTTGTAGGGAATAATAGGCAATGTGGTGTAGATATCAGTCTGACCCCCATATTTATAGCTCATTTCTCAGAATCGTCATCCCAGCTTTAATAGTCGTCTACCTATCATCACAAAGTTAATGCCCCCCAACATTCAGAATTATAGCTGTGCATGCTTCCTCTCCCAGTTGCTCAAATGCAAAATTACAGCCCTCTTTCTTCTTTCCTTCTGATTTGGCCAGGCATCTTCTCTTCCAGGCTCACAGCCACCACCTGGGGAGTCCATGACTTCATAGTTGGGCTAATACACATTCTCCTGTCATTTCTTCCTTCTCGAATCCATCTCATGTGCAGGCCTAAAATACTGTTTTCCTCACATCTCTCTTTTTCCATAGCATTCCCTGGCTCCTTGTTGCCTATAAAATAAAGTTCCAAGTTCTTATCCTGGTTTTAAACACCTGACAAAAAGAAGTTTGCCTCAGTACTTAACTCTTCCCAACATGAGTGCAGAACCTGAGCCAGTCAACTCTTGTTGTCTCAGTCACAAACTCCATACTTATTTCCAGCTCTGAGCATCAGCTTTTTCTGCTTCTCCTTCCTGGAAAAAACTCTTCAACAGTATGTCACTGTTCAAGTCATGCCCTTCCATGATTCTAATTTTGACTCTGACCTCTCATTTGGAATATCACCATTCATTGTCTTGAATTGCTATTTAAAAATTTCATGTTTGTTCTGTTTTTTCGAGTGGATTCTTAAGAAAGAACCTGCAGCTTTTGCTGTACTCCGTGGCTCTGTCTCTGTTGTAGTATGTGTAGAGGGTTGCGAGTCTGATGAATGATCAATTTAACAGACTTGTTTAATATTTCAGATTCTCAGACTCATTCTTTCTAATAAGCAAGACATAGTGCCCACCCCTTCCTCAAAATATTTGCCTGCAGTTGAAAGTCTCCCTGTTAATCATTTAGCTTTTTAATCTGTTATTTCTTGGAACATTCTTGCTAATGAATCAATTCCAAACCATTTGAACACAAAGGAAAATACATTTCTATGACTGTTCCATACATTTTTTCATCTCAGCCCAGTTTTGTAATTGACACAAATAGGGAACGTTCCTCTTGCAGCTCATGTATATCTGACCTGATTAAATAACTTGGCACTTACAGTCACCTTAGAGGAATAGAGCACTGGGTGCTTTTGGAATTGAAACTTACTTTGAGAGAGCCACGTAGTGACATGTGGCATGGTGTGGCAGTTTGGGATTATTTATGAATCCCCAAAAAAGAAAGATTATGTTTGTAAACTAATCTGTTCCTCTGGGTGTGATACCCTTTGAATGTATTGAATTCAAAGGATTTAGGTTTACTTGATAAAATCAGTTTAGGGCCTTTGATTTGACCACATCAGTAAGGTGTGACTCAGGTTGAGTCCCCGCCCCCTTGGTGGGCCTGTCTAAATGGACACTCACTCAAGAAGACACACGTGAAGAGAGAGAGCTGTCAGTTTTGATCCTGGGGCCCCAGGGAGAGATGAGCCATTTGGCTAATAGTTTGCAGCTGATACAGGAAGCCCGGAAAGACACAAGCCCTGTGCCAAGAAAGAGGACTGGAAGCTGGGAGGGAAAGGAGAGGCCAGGCAGAGATCAACGACCATCTTGCTTCAACATGTGGCACCTGACTTTGGTGAGAAAGCAGCCATGACTTGGATTCCTTACAGCCTTGTAACTGTGAGATTTTATCACACATAAATACCCTTTATAAAAGCCAACGGATTTCTCGTACTTTGCATCAGCACTCCTCTAGCAGGCTAATACACATGGATAGAGATAGCATGCCATCAAGGAGAGAGGAGGAATCTCAAGTCCAGGATTGTCTGAACAGGAATTCAATGCAAGCCACATACACAATTTTAACTGTTGCAGCCTTATTTTAAAAAATTAAAAAGGAAGAGATTAAATTAATTTTAATAATATATTTTAATTAACCCAATATAGCCAAAATATTTCCTATCTAATGAAGTTTCATTTCTATGTCTAATCACTATGAAATACTGATATGCTCTGCTTTGTTCAGACTAAGGCTTTGAAGTGCATCTCCATTTGGACTCACCACTTTTCAGGGGCTTCATAACCACAGCCATCTAGCATGTAAGCAGCACAGTTGAAGAAATCACATGTACTTTTCTGTTAGGCAGGGTTTCTCAGTCTTGGCACTATTGACATTTTGGGCCGGATAATTCTTTGTTGTGGGGACTGCCCTGTGCATTGTAGGATGTTAGCAGCATCCCTGGGCTCTACCAACTAGATGCCAGTTGCAACCATCCCCTTTCCCCCTCCACCTGGCAAGGCTGGGACAACCAGAATGCCTCAGATGGGTCTGGTGGGTGGGCAGAATCACCTTGGTTGAGAACTGCAGCTGCGAGGAAGTCACAGGCAGACGTCATGGTGTTAGCTTCTGTTGCGCTTGTTAGGGCCACTGGGGATTATGCCAGGCTCTAGCAGACAGTTTGCTAGGTATTTAAATGAGTGTACGGAGAGGGTTAACAGACATTTTCGTTCCAATGATTCTTCTGTGGCTCTGCGCTCTGAAGAAACCATTTGGTGGTGATGAATTAGTTATTGATTAGAAGGCACAGTGGATTTTTGAATCTTCTTGTCAGCCCCTTCAAAGTGTCTTGAATCATCAGATTGAATGTCTAAGTATGTACTTTAGAAGAATTTGCTGCTGAATGCTCTCACTGAGAATCACTGTCATTGTGAATTTATTAATATTTGTTAAATTGATCATAATGCATTGGGAAAATGGATTCATGCTGTTGAAGAGAAACAGGATCATTGGTTTAGTTTTGATTAATGTATTTATGATGAAGTACTTATTTATAGCAATGATGCTAAATAGACAAGTCTTTCCAAAGTAGTAGAAACCTGTCAGTTTGAATGAGACGTTCATAATTTTACAAAAGAACTGTGAAAGATGTAAAATGTATTATATTAATAGGCAGCCATTGCTTTGCTACGAAGAATTATTTAAGAATGAGCATTCAGTCATCCATGGAGCATTTTTTCTAGAGGTTTTGTTAGGAGCAAGCTTGAGGGGGAAACTTACTAGCTTGAGTAGAAACTGGAAGTTCCATTTTGGAGTAGTCTGTCACCCCATGTAATGAGAATATTTTTTATATCGAAAATATAACCTGACTCACAGAGGGCTCAAACTATACCTTCTAATGTATTTTTGGTCCAAATAGTTCATTCTTGTGCCAATGAAAATTTCAGTTAATACCAGATTATATCTCCAGATTAATGGGGCAGATTGCTCAGATTGAATCAGAGGATGTGAGTTTGATTTGAATTTGTAGCTCTCTGTAAGCAAGCTTAGATTTATTTTTATTTCTTAACTATAATAAGAAAAAGGTGGGAAAAAAGGAAATGTCAGTAGATGGGAAATGTTTATGTGGTATGGTCAGGATTAATGTTTAACAAAAGAGAGCATCTGTGTCCAAATCATTCAGTCAGCAGACACTTACTGAGTGTTTGTGAGTACCAGGCACTGATAGAGGTTCCGGGGAGTACAAGTGAGTCAGAAATGGACTCTGTCCTCACACATACTATCATGAGAGGAAAGAGAAACAAACAGGTAATTTAAAAACGTGCCAGAGGTACCATATTGGGAAAAGCATAGGGGACATGAAGCCTTATGGGAGCACATGGGGTTGTCAGCTTGCTTGAATTCTGGGGTCTAGAGATACTTCTAGGACACAACAGTGTAGAAGCATGAGTTGAGCAGGCATGAGATGGAGGTGGAATAATGAGATGGAAGGTGTGGGAGATTATTCAAGGCAAAAATGATAGTGCATGTAAAGGCCCACAGGTTAAAGAGAATATGGTATTTTGGGAAAATCAAATTTAGTTCTGTAGTTAGCTAATGGAAAAATCTGGGAGGCAGTGTGTGTGTTGCTAGGGTGTTATAGATTAGATTATTTCTGGAAATATGCACTCCTCTTTACTTTCATGGCAGCAGCATACTTCCCTGCTCTGTTGATGTTGGGCTTGGCCATGTGCCTTGCTTTTAGCCAGTGGGATGTCAGAGGACATGATGTAGAGAGACTTCCAGCTTGTGAAGATGCCCAGCCAAAACCAGCAGAGTCACCCAGCTAAATCCAGCAGCCTATAGTATTAGGAGGTAATAAATGCTTCCTATGCATTCTGTTGGAATTTTGTGGTTGGTCGTTACACAGCAGCAGCTGACCGAGCCACTAGAATAGCAGAATGCTGATCTGTAATTCAGCCAGTCACTTGGTTATTTATATTTTCCATTCACATACCAAATTCTGGCCTGTGCAGGTAAGGTGTTTAATGTCATGTCTACATAACTGAATATTGTCTGAAGTTGAACGAATAATGTGTTGATAAAAAGGGAAGATGAGTATGGTAATACATTAGTGCAGTGGATTAAAAGGTTATAATTTGTGTGCCCACAGATAATTCTGTCAGAATGCAAAATGAGACATTCATGCATGCATTCATTTATTCATTCAACATTTATTGACAAAGAGTAGCTTGTGCCCAATGCTATTGGGACCTAGGAAAAGAGCAGTGGGCTGACGTGCTTCTGTCCTCATTAAGATTGTAGAAGAAGATACAGGGATTGGTAGTGAGAATTGTGTTAAGTATAGAATGAATGAAATCTCTGAATAAAAGCTCATTGGCTTGGACTCCCTTCTCCCTCCCTCTTGTCTCCACCCCCTCATGGGTCCCTACCTCCATGTGTTATAGGAAGGACCAATTGTTCTCTACTTGCTGATGCCCCAAATTAAATTCTCATGCCTACAAGTATCCTGAGACTATAGAAATAGTTCCCAGTGGAAGCTGTGAAAACACCTTTCTTGGAGAATTTCAGCGAAGTGTATGAAAATAATCTTAGGGAAAAGTTTTAAGGTCATTCCTGCCACATAGGGGTTGGAGAGCAGAACCAAGTGACGCCACCATCCCCAGATTTCTATTGTTAAGTCTTTGTAAAATTACTATCCATGGGCAATATTTTGATTTTCATTTTTAGTTCAGCTGGCTCTAAATTTGAGGTCATTAGTACACTCTTTTAATGTGTATTCCAGTGTGACAGCTAGTCTGCTCCAAGAAATAAGCTAAAATAATCAATTTCTAAAAATATCCTCTGAGTCAATTGTTTTTGGCATTTTAGACACAGACAGTCTTCCCTATGAAGTTTAGCAGGCTGAATATTTTTGTACACCCCTTCTCGGTCACAGCCGTCACCACCACAATGACAATCATCTGTGTCAACCTGCTTATTCTTTCCCATTTTGTTCAAGGGAAGTGAAAATAAATGGGCAGAACTCACTTAAGCCAGGCAAGTAGAAAATCAATGTAATAGAGGCATAGATCTTCAAGAAGGAGCCATGGCACGCAAGCCACTCTTCTTCTTACGTGGGCAGTAAGCATTTGTGTTAATAGTACGTGCAAAAGGAAACATTAAGAAGCCCATTTAAAATAAAATTCTTATTTCTCACCACTGATAATGGGACAAAATGACAGGCACTTCTTGATTTGATTCCCTGAGTAGGGCACAGCAGCTTCTCTGTGGCATTTCTGCCAAAACTCATAACCTGAATCTAATCACAAGGAAGAGTTCCACATGCCCAAATTGAGAGCATTTTACAAAACAACTGGCTTCTACTCTTTACAAATGTCAGTCTCGTTAAAGGCAATTAAAAGTGACTGGAAAGCAAAATGCAGTGTGGTTCAGGGCATCCTGAACCAGGGGGTAAGGTTTCCATAGAGAATATTGTTTTGAAAATTGATGAAATCGGATTAGGAACTGATTATCAGATAATAGTCGTATGTCAATATTCATTTCCTTCAGTTGGATTATTGTGGTGTTCCTGGGAAACATACTCTGAAGTATTTAGGGGTAAAGGGGTTGATGTTGGCAATTCACTTTCAAATAGATGGTTCAGAAAAACACATACACACACACACACACTGACAATGAAGAAATGTGGCAAAATGTTATCAGTTGATGAATTTACTGGCTGATAAGTATGAGTACTTTCTTGGCTTCTTGTAATTTTTTATGCATTTTAAATTTTTTCAGATTAAAGGGTGAAGAATTCTTTAACAAAAATTCTTTTCATGTTTTAAAAGGCTATGGTGGCATGAATTACTAAGAAATCCTTTTTTCCCCAGTCTAAAGTATAATCAAGATGAACTTTAATTCTCCTGCCATGATTTCCTTTGTGAAAGTCACCTCCAAAAAAGAACATTCTTATCCCAATAGATAACTGCCTAGCCTTAGCTAGTTACTCGGAGGAAGCCATGTTTAAGAAATATTTTGTTTGGATTTACCCAATAACACAACTAATTTTAAAGTTTAAAAAAATCAAATGATGAAAAATAATTAATAGCTAATGTTAATCTTTTAAAAGTCAACTGCCGGGAGTGGATGTGGCTCAAGCAATTGGGTGCCCACCTCCCACGTGGGAGGTCTTGGGTTCGGTTCCCAGTGCCTCCTAAAGAAGACGAGCAGACACCGCAATCAGCAAGACACTGCAACCAAGCAGACGCCACAACCAGTAGGGAGCGGAAGTGACTCAAGTGGTTGGGCAATTGCCTCCCACCTGGGAGGTCTCAGGTTCGGTTCCTGGTGCCTCCTAAAAGAAGACAAGCAGACAATGAGCAGACAGATGAGAGAGCCATCTGGGGGGCGGGGGAGGGGGAAGGAATAAATAAAAATAAGTGATATTTTTTAAAAAAGAGCTCTTGGATGAACTAACTTATTAAAAAAAAAAAAAAAAGGTTGATTGTCATGTTCAACCGGAAAGAATAAGCTGAGCAGTGGTTTGGGTCAGTGCCTATGTATGTGGAATTCCTGGCATTGCTGAGGACCTCAATAAGTGAATGAGTCACCTTCTTGTCTTCCCTTGACCTTGTTGCTAGCAGGTTTGCTCGTTTTGTTGAAATGGCTGCATTTAAACAATGTTTGACTGAATTAATGAACTATTAGTCAATTGAGAAATTTCTAAATGAAATATAACTGAATTTCCTGAGGTGTTATTTATTTATAAGAGATCAAATACATCCTTAGAAGTCAAAGAGAACATTAAGATTTTTAAAACAAATTCATAAATAATTTCTTCTTTATTCTCATTCTTGAAAAGTTTAAAACTTAACATATTGGGAAGGAAAATACACAAGGGACAAACATATTTTAAAGGAGGAGCTACTTGAGTGGACTATTCTTTACAAAATAGAGAAAAATAAATTTTTTTCTTGTCATTCCTGATGCCAGAAAATCTCAAAGGTACATGTTTTGTTGACCTCCAAGAAAGCTGATGTTCAACAAGTATGTGTCAGAACAGTTTTCTTGGCTTTTAAAATGTTGAAACAATTCAGGATGAGGTGGAAAATAAACACTGCTCTCACCTCTCTAGGTCCTTTTCTCTCGCCATGGGTACCAAAGACCTCCCTCAGATCCAACACCTGAAGCGTTAGAGCCATGCAGAGCGGGACATCCAAGACCATCTGATGTCCAATTTAATTGTATGGTACCCTGAGTTAAATACTTTTAATATGACTTCTGCCTCCAAGTGAGTTCCTACTCACTTCAGGAAATGGGGCAAGATGAAAAATTAGACTTTTAGAAAGGAACAGTCAAATTAGGGAATTTAGTTTAAATCTTTCAGTGACACAGGTCTTCAATTACCCCTTTTCCTTGGGACCAGCCTGGGAAAATGGACCATTGCAAGCCAGTAGAAGCAGATTCTCTGTGGTTTTAGATGGCAGGAGACAAGGCCTCCATTAGGTGAGGCCGGAGATAATGTTATGACTGAGAAAGAGCAAAGCAGCGGCTAGCACCTGGGAGCTGGCCTGGTCCTCACAGCTGGGTTTTGGCATTGTCCAGTTGACCAGAAGCACTGTGTCAGAATGCCAACCTCAGACACGGTCTCCCTGCTACCAGGATGGTCAAGTAAAAGCAAGACCACTATGTAATCATGTCTGAACACAGACCAAAACAAGACATTGTCCAAACCACGGAAATGTGCAGATGTCCCCTATCCTGGTTAATAAGAGTGATTGTGGTTTCTTAAATAATTGCCGTTTTAGCCTTGCTTCCTGCCTTCTAGATAATATTTATGAAGACACCCGATTATATAATTACTCCTCCTTTCTGACAGCATCCGATCCAAAGCAAAGCCCCACTTCTAGAATCCTCTCCAAATCAGCTAACACAAGTCCATGTTCTATAATGAGGCTGTTGTAATACCCTCTTGCTGAGATGTCTGAGGTTCCCCCAAGGAGTGTGTTCTCCATTGTTGCAATAAGTCAGTAAACTCAGCTACACTTATCTACAGGGGTTTTCCTTACAGTTACCTACAGGGGTTTTTCTCATGGTTTTGATTGGAGCGAACTGCCACTATCGTGGTTCTGTAATGCCCCCCCAAACACTTTTTGAGGCTTTTAAAAAATCAGCTATAAATTGCCTTTGTCAACTAGCATGTAACTGAGAGATTCTTAAGGTAATGTCCTCTGGCCACTTGCTTATAATTGTGACTTAGGTGGCCTAGAGGACGTGGGGATTTGCTGATCAGTCTAGGCATCTATTCCAAGTCGTAGGGAAGTTAGATGGTGTATGGATAATTTCCCTACCTCCTCATTGTTTACATTATTTTAGCCAGTAAATGTGGAAATTAGATATATAAGAAACATGTTTTGATTTCTAATGAACTTTATAAAAACAAATGTTAAATGTAATTAAAAAGTTGAAATTAGTTTGTGACATTCTGCTAGGTCCAGGTTTGCAAATAAATAAATCATCTTTGCACTATTTGTGAAAATAAGGTTTGCTACTAAAACGGAGGGGAAATAACATTTCCAGTTTGCAGGTGTTGCTCAAAGGCATGCTGATTCCTGCTGCCCCCATCCTGCACTAGAAAGGGTGCTGAAGCCTCTGTGTATGTGGAAGGGGCTGGCTGGATGCAGGCTTTAGGTGTAAACCTGGGGGCCCCCCGGGGCTAACATTTTGATACTTACAGTAACTGACAGAGTTCTCCCAAAGGTGTCTGTTCACTTTCGTTGGAGTAGAACCCTCTCTGTTGCTTCAGGAGCAAATGCCTGGCTGCATCCTTTTCTGTTTGCGGTGTGTGCATGTGTGAGTTTGTGCATTTGTATGCACATATGTGTTTACATGTGAGATTGTGCGTGGTTCTGCTGTTCTCTGTGCAGACCTACACTCAAGCCCAGTGTTTCCTGCTGGACTCCTTCCTTCTCTCTGACCTCTCTTGCATGGTAACCTTCCAGTGCAGTCTTCCTTCTGGGCTCTGCATTGCAGGTTGCCTGTTTCCTACAGTATTGTGCCTTCGGCAAATAGTCTAGGTTGCTGTCTCTTCCACTCTGCAAAATCAGTATTTCTCCATTTGCTCTTGGCGTTCAGAACGTTGGCTCTCGACCAGGGGTGATGGTGTTCCCAAGGAACATTTGACGATGTCTGGGTTCGTTTTTGGTTGTCACAGCGGGGGGGTGGTGCCGTTGGCACCTGGTGGGTGGAGACCGGTGGTGATGCTCAGCATGCTGCCGTGCTCAGGTCAGCTCCCCACCACAGAGAATCATCCAGCCCCTAAAACTACGGGTGCTGTGCTGAAGAAACCATGACCTAGAAGTCTATTGGAATGGCACATCTGCTAATCAAGCTTCACCCCATAAAATTTTTGTTGTCATGGGATTATTTTAATCGCTTGCTTACCATCAGTTTAATAAATCTTATGGGGGAAAGATATAAAAATATGTGCTTATTTTGCCCTCTTGGACTGGAAGCCTGTGAGCTATATCATTAACTATTCCTGTTTATTGTTCTATAAAGGGACAAGGTTCTGCAAGATTACAATCAAATTATTTTATAAATTTATTTTATGAATTCCTATTTTTTTGCCTCCTCCTTTCATTCTCATTCCCATTCTTCTGCTTCACATATAAGAAGGTGAGGATTTTTGCATATATCTTAGTATGGACGGCTACACTGGTAAATATGTTCAATAGAAAATTTAGTGGAGATGCATCACAGCAGTCCCATCCCAGGAGAAGAATATTTGTTTATCAAAATGTTCATGTACCAGGCAGCAGTATACTCATTCCAAACAACATTTTTGCATGTTTTCCCCCCTCAGTTCCACAAAGAAACTTGGACATTATTTCAAAGTATTTGCAATTACAGGCATTTGACCTCCAGTTTCCTTTTCTCCTTTTTAAAAAATTTAACTGTCAAAGCATGTTCTTTCATTCCCTTTGTTGCACAAACAACCAAAAATGTCCCCATTTTATATGTAAGTCTGTGACTTCACTAGACATTCCGGGCTCAAAATAGTATATCCGAGGAGCACAGTGGACTGCTGAGAGCTTCCTTGTCGTTGGTGCTGAAAGGGAATTTCCCTCTGTGGTATCTCCTGCTTGGAACATCTGTTTCATTTCTCTCTGGCATTTGGTGAGATAACATAATAGGATGGCAAGAGGCAGAAAAAATATGCCGCAATAAAAATGTCCTGAGAAGACACTTAGATCTATTTATTGCTCCACAGAACATGGCTGAAGGCAAGAAGAAAAAGTTAAAATTAGTGCCAACGTGTAAGGTCAGAGCAGGACAGCAAGAGTGGTTTTGCTCCTTGTTCCATGAACTCGGTTCTGGCTGTGTAAGGCAGTAACTAGAACCCCGAGCAGAGGCGTCCAGGCCAGGGGGAGCATTCCTCAAGCAGGTCGGTTATCTTCTTTCTGCTTCTGGTTGCAGTCACTCGCCTTATGTGACAATTGTCAGGTAAATCCAGATGCTATGCTTTAGTACAAATTCATCACCAGGACTAGAAAAGCAGACAGGCATGCCCTGCGATAGAAAGTCCTACCCCCACAAGTTCCAAATTAAAACAAGTCATAAATTAAAATGTTTGGAAACCACGGATATGTTTTAATAAGTCAGTTTGGGGCCCTGGTCAAAAGCAGAGACAGTTGTCGAGTGGGATGCTTTGGGCGAGTGCTTTGGGGAAAAAAACTGGCTCTTGAGAGGGAAACTTCACTGCCATAGTCATAAAGTGGTGTGCAAGAATGGATGGCAGCAGAGCTCCTTCATTTCCAAATTTTCTGATGTTATCTGTGGTTTTTCTGGAGTTAAGCAAGGAAGCCTCTTTCCTCCCCAAAATACCTTGACCTGGAAATATAAATGGGAGATGAACATGAAGACTGTTTTGGCTTCAATTTCCCAAAGAAAGGAGTCTGAGATAGAAGATTATCACATAGATCCTTCTGTGGGGACAGGAGCCAGAGACAACAGGCAGGCAGGCAGGCAGGGAATGCCAATTCAAGAAGGGTTTGTCACATTGTCCTCTGCCATGGGCAGCTGGCTGCTTCATCCAGGGAAACTGTCTACGAAGTTGTGGGAATGCTTCTCAGGACCGGCCACGTGAGGAAGTGAGAAGCATTTGTTCACTGGGTCCCTGGCCCCGTTGCCCAAACGTTTGCCCTCCTGGGGCAACCACTTCCCTGCGTCTCTGGGTTGCACACGTTTGAGCAGTGCGCAGACTCCCACGGAGTCCCACACCACGACCCCCACAAGAAGTCCTCAGAGAGAAGGCGAGATGCTCACAGCTTGGTCGGAGAGGAGGAGCCTTCAGGGTGCAGCTGCGGGGAGCTCATCCCGGCCTGTGGGAACTGGGTGTGCAGCAGGGGCTGGCACAGGGCACGGGTGAGACCACGAAGCTCTGAGGTACTTCATGAAAGGCGTCCTCCACAAAGACACAGGCGCTCAGGGGGATTAGAGCTTTTCAAAGTTTAGAAAGGCGTAGGGTGCGAATATTCCCGCCGTCCTGATTTTATAATAATCAGGGTAGGCTAAACATTCTCTATATTAGAAACCCTGCATGTGTCCCCAGACCTAGTTTTTCTCCCTAGGTCTGGTTTTTAGAATGCTGGTGATAAACTAAGCCTGATTTATTATACGACCGTCCTGTATGGGAAAAGACTGTAAATTTGGGTATCTTTGGTCAACCTTAAGAGATATAGCAGGGGGACGGATGTAGCTCGGGTGGTTGGGCGTCCGTCTTCCTTATGGAGGGGACTGGGTTTGATCCCCGGGACCTCCCAGTGAAAATTAAAAAAGAGAAATATAGAATGTGTGTGAGCCAGCAGGCTCTGTGCACAGGTGAGCCGCCAGGCCCCGTGAGCAGGTGTGCTGCCAGGCCCCGTGAACAGGTGAGCCGCCAGGCCCCGTGTGTGCTGCCAGTCCCCGTGTGTGGGTGAGCCAACAGGCCCCAGGTGAGCTACCAGGCCCCATGCGCAGGTGCACCGCCAGGCCCTGGGTGCACCGCCGGGCCCCGTGTGTGGGTGAGCCGCCAGGCCCTGTGCACAGGTGAGCTGCCAGGCCCCGGGTGAGACTCCACGTCCCGTGCGTGGGTGAGCCGCCAGGCCCCGTGAGCCACACAGCAAGATGATGACATAACAGGAGAGTGACACAAGGGAGAGCCAAGATGATGACGCACTGAAAAACCAGGAACCAAGGTGGCGCAGGTGGTAGGATCTTCTCTCCCACATCGGAGGTTCTGAGGATCGAATCCCAGTGAAGACAGGAGAAGGATGAGAAGAGAGGGCAGGAAACAGCCACAGAGAGTTGCTCAGTGAATGGACACGGAAACAGCAAAAACCGTGGGGGTAGGGTGGGGGTAAAAATGGATAAAAGTAAGTAAAGAAATAAATCCTTAAAACAAATGTCTAGGGGAGGAAGATACGGACTGTAGTTAGTAGTGATACTTTGACGATGCTCTTTCATGATTTGTTAACAGATGTTTCACAACAACGCAGGGTATTTGTGTGTGTGGGGGGGAGCCCTGTATGATGTTATGCATGTTTATTTTGTAAGTTCACGATGTTTACTGAACAATTATAATTTATATATGTTCATGTATGAATGATATACTTCAATAAATTGTTAAAAAAAAAAAGTTGTAGGGTGGGTATAGCAGTTTGGCAGTTTGATGTAATTATAAATTCCAAAAATAGATATTGGATAATGCTTGTAAACTGGTCTGCTAATCTGGGCATGATTAGCTTATGATTAGGGCGTTAACTGGGCCACGTGAGGAGGGCGTTGAGCCCCATGCCTTGGTGGGCGGGGAATAAAATATAAAAGGCAAGGCAAAGAACAGTGTTGGAGCAGTTTTGAGTTGCAGTTTTTGATGGTGGAGTTCTGGTGAGGAAGGAGAGAAGGCCCCAGGATAGAGACAAGCCAGCTTGAGAGTCTACAGCTGGCCTTGTGGAGAGAGGCAAAGCCTAGAGAGCCTCATAGTCTACAGCTGACCTTGTGGAGGAACCAGAGGAGCTGAGCCTGGAGAGAAACACAGCCCCGGGAAGAGAGGAACCCAAGAAGCCTGAACCCTGGCAAACGTCGGCAGCTGTCACACTCCAACATGTGGCAATGGACTTTGGTGAGAGAAGAAAGTTACGCTTTCTGGCCTGGTAACTGTGGACTTCTACCCCAAATAAATGCCCTTTATAAAGACCAGCCTCCTTCTGGTATTTCACATTAGCACCCCTTTGGCTGACTAACACAGTGGGCATAAGCCATTGATTACCCCCCACAACCAGCCGGGCCTGAGAAACACACTGTAATGAAACACGTTCAGATTTCTGCAATGAAACCTATGTTCACATTAAGTGGGGCAAGTAAAGACCGCTAATTGTTTCTCTCATTTTTGTTTTACATTTTTGCCACCATATAAGTTTTGGCACCCAATTTAAGAACAGACTTTTCAGAATTGCTATTTGTATGTAAGGACTGTGGACCTGGATAGCAAATACCTCTATACCCAGCTGACAGAATTAACAAATGTCACCATTTCAGCATAATTACAGAAGCCTAACCAATCCTGGTTCATTTCCCCATCCTGCTTCTCCCGACGTAAGCATTACCCTGGAGACTGGGGGAATTACCGTTGGCATTGTGTACACAGGTGTGTGCCTCCAGACAGCCTCTATTTACAGAAATGCTCATGTATGCTTTTGCTCTTTACTTATGTTCACCCTGAATACAGTATTGTTGCCCAGGTGGATACGTGTCATTTTAATCTATCTATTTTAAATGTCATGTAGTAGCCTATCATGCAAACATTCCAAAGTTTCATTTACCCATTTGTCAAGCACTGTGGATGTTGATATTTTCCCCGAGTTATGCTAGCCATCTGGCTTGCCACTTCTTCAGGCCTGCTAACAGAAGACGTGAGACCCCTGGTCAGAGACGAGGAATTGAGTACTCATGGCTGCACGCGCAGCGCGGGCTTTATGTTTGCACCCGCTCTCCTTGCCCGTCAAGTGCTGTGGGTGTGACAGAGGTTCGGATGTATGCTGCACAGAGTGGGTCCGCATCGCAGCTGAGGAACCCTGAACTCAGGAAGCCCAAATCTTCTGTAATGGGCAGTAAGCAAACCTGCCTGAACTTTGCTCCAGGGGAGGCAGTCTGTCTTTCAAGGCTGTTCATTCCACAAACACCCTTGAAAATACGAGAAAAAACCGAGTGCTTCTGCTGGCAAGACGTGCACGCAGGTAAACAGACCCGTGCAGAGCTGTCTCCCATCCCAGTGCTGTTATTGGCAGACTTTGAGTTTGCTTACAGTTCCCCCATTTCAGAGAGTGCTTTCTTTGCCAAAGTTTCTCTGTGATATATCCCCAGGAATGGAGGTTCTGAGCCCTACTACACTTGTCCAACTTCGTTTGATGTTGCCAGCTTGTTTGCCAGTATTTGTCTGCCAGACTTTAAAGTTTGTGCCTATTTGGTGGCTGTGAAAAAGAATTTCATTGCTTTAATTTTCATTCTCTGCTGTTTGGGGTATACCTTTTCATATCCCTTTGTTTCTGTTATATTTTTTTTCCTATGATGACTTATAGTAGTTCTTTATATACTTTTTTTCAGTTTTACTTTTCACATTTAGGATTTTAACCTTGTCAAACTCTCTTTAATGCAGTTGGAATTTATTTTTGTGCCTGGGATAAAGTAGGGACCTAATTTTATCTTTTCTTGTTTTTCCCACATAAACTGCGTTTTTTAAAAGCAGGTACCAGGGATTGAACCCAGGATGTCATACATGGGAAGCAGGTGCTCAACCACTTGAGCTACATCCACTCTCCAACACTCCTTTTGATAAAGCTCTTGGTATAACTGAGTCCCTCCTTTACAGCTGTTTATCTAGCCCTACAGCACTTCTTCACTGTTCTAACGACTAGAGTTTTATAATAAGCCTTGGTATGTGCTGGGCATGTCCACTTCCTTCTTCTCAAATTGCTTCCAAAAGGGTATACCTAGCTCTTCATTATTCCTTAGAATTTTAGTATCAGTTTGTCAGTTTTCAGTAAAACTCGGCTGCGGTTTTGTGAAATTGAATTTAGAAATTAATTTGGGAGAATGACAGCTTTACAATATTGAATTATCTTACTATCACAGCATATACAGTTTTTTCATCCTTTTAAAAATGTTATTACACTTCTAAATTTTATTTTCTCCATTAACACATAGCAAAATTGACTTTTAATGTGTATAGTTCCCTTAATTGTTAACACATGTATCAGCTCATAACCACCACCACCACCACCACATCAGGATTCAGAGCAGTTCCAGCATCCCCCAGACTCCCTGATGTTGTCCCTTTGCAGTCTCATCCTTCCCCCACTCCTGACTCCTGCAACCATGAGCTGTTTTCCATCACTATAGTTGTGCTTTGGAGAATGTCAGGTAAATGGAATCATACAGTACGTAACTATTTGAGACTGATTTTTCACTCCGCATTATGCCTTTGAGAGTTATCTAAGTTGTGTTTATCAAGAGTTTATTCCTTTATATTGCTGAGTAATATTACATGATATGGATGTGTGACATTTTGTTGGTCCATTCACCAGTTGAAGGACATTGTGTTGTTACCATAGAGCCACTATATACATGCATATATGTAAGCTTCATTTCTCAGGGGTAAATACTTGAGAATGGCATTGTGGGGAGTAGATGTAGCACAAGCGGTTGAGTGCCTGCTTCCCATGTATGAAGTCCCAGGTTCATTCCCCGGTACTTCCTAAAAACAAAACAAACAAGCAAATGAAAAAACCAGCTCTCATTGGGGAGTGGATGTAGCTCAGTGGTTGAGCACTTGCTTCCCATTTGTATGAGGTCCTGGGCTCGATCCCCAGTTCCTCCTTAAAAATAAAAAAAGAATGACATTGCTTGATTGACTTTTATGTCCATATATTTTTCATCGTATGGATCTTTTTCCTCCTTTATTAGATTTAGTATTGGGTAACTTTCTGTTTCTATTGTGAATGGATTGTTAGAAGTTTCTTCTACTGGATTATTGTGTATATGGGAACTCTGTTGAAGTTTTTCTATTGACCTTGTATCCAAAAATCTTGCCAAATCTTTTATTAGTTCCAAGAGTTTGTTTGTAGATTCAGTGAGAATTTTTATGAGTTGTCATTCATATGGTGTACAAATTATGAAAATGTTTTGTCTTCCATTAATATACGTGTGTGTGTATGCACATGCACTTTTTAAAAAAACATCTTAGTTCAGTTTTGTAAGATTTTCAGAAAAGCCTTGGATAGAAGAGGTGAGAGCAGATATCCCTATTTTATCTCTTGAGTCAGGCAGGTCTGTCGGAGTCACGCTTCTGGACGCGTGCTTTTCCCTCAGCTCTCCTTCCCTTCCTTCCTGCTCTGACTGAAGTCCCCTCTGTTGAGAGGGGAGGTAGTGCCTCTGCTCTGCTCGCTGCTCTTGCTGCTCTTGGCTTAAAGTGTAGGCCAAGTCTCCCATCTGCCCTCCCGGCCTGGGCCGGCACTGGCTCCCGCTTTCTGTCACGGTGGGCTGCTCCCATGGCCTGGGCACGGAAGGCCAGGTGGGAGCTACTGCTCTCCCGCTGATCTGAGGGTGCCAGTGGCTCTGGGGTGTGATATTCTGTCTCCTCTCTGGTTACAGGGGTTCATCTGAAAAACGAGTGTGGGAGCCTCTCGCTGCCTTCTAAGCCCTTCAGTGTTTTCGATGCCTTTGATGCTATAAGCCATCTGGTTGATCAGTTGTTTTCAGTGGGAGGGTTGAACCTAACCTCTGTGACCAGAAAGCAGCGCCCTGCCACTCGTTAGTCGAGTTTTTCATTCAAAGGAGTGCATGTATGTCTATGTGTATGTGTATGCATTTCTAAAATTCTGTACAGTTTTCCCTGAATATATCTTTTTTAAAAAGTATCCTGTTATTGCATTGTACTTTCTATTCTTCCTCTTTTTTCTTTAATCCTTTTAATAAGCTTATTTTGTTGTCTTTTGTAGATAGCATGATTATTTTCAGCCTTTGGGCTGCCAATTCTCTTGCCTGTAGCATTTTTCTCCTCTCTTTTATTTCCTTTTGTGCTGTGCTCTCTTTTATTTTAGCTCATCTTCAAAAGGTTTTAAAAAATGCTTCTAATGGTTGTCCTGTGTGCCCTTTCTGGACTGCAAAAGTGTCCTTCGGAAATATATTTGTTTCTGCTGGGCCCTCTTGGATTTTATGTTAATTTCTTGGTTTGGGATTCCAAACCAAGAAATGAATAATTATGGACCCCCACACTCTCACATAGTACAAGCCCTGGTGTTCTGTATCTTGCAATGACTCTTTTTCACCTGTGTGGCCCCCGGCCCTGGGGAGATGGCAAACCTCCTGGCACTCTCCCAGGCTGGTGGGCAGGTTTCTTCCCATCTGTTCCCACCTAGGCTGTGGTTTCGCCTACACAGATAGTTCCAGCTTTGACACACTGTTGGACCTCAAGGCCGTGTCTCCTGTCTTCTTATGAGCATTAAAATAAAACCACAGTCCAGGGGGACGGATGTGGCTCAAATGGTTGGGCATCCGTCTCCCATATGGAGGGACCTGGGTTTGATCCCTGGGATCTCCCGGTAAAAATAAATAAATAAAAAAGCACCACAGTCCACAGAACCTATAATACAACTCAGAGTCCACATGTGTCTCCTCAAGACTCCAGCTTTGATAACTTCTTCATGCCTGGCACCTGGGGATACTCCCCCACTCCGTTGGTACCCCCTACTAATCTGGGGGTGGGGAGAGGGAATCTATAGCTATATCTGGATTGTCTCTGTGTCTCTCAGTGTATCTCTCTATCATCTTTTTCTCTGTCTTTATCTCTATTTCTCGTCACTCCTCTCAATCTCCAACACTGCAATGCCTTTGCAGAAAGAGCTCTGAGTCAGCTCGCTGTACTGTGTACTTAAAGTTCCTCTTGCTTTGCCAGATGGCTCGATGGCTGTTTCAGTGACTGCATTAGCTTCCCAGGGCTGCCATAGCAAAGTGCCCCTAACAACAGACATGTGCTGTCTCACTGTTCTGGAGGCCAGCAGTCTGAGATCAAGGTGAAGGCCGAGCCCTGTTTCCTCCGAAGCCTTGCCTCTTCCAGCGTCTCCCGGCGACCCCTGGCATGGCTTGGCTTGTAGCTACAGGGCTGCAGTCTCTGCCTCGGCCATTGCGTGGACCTCGACCCTGTCCACCCTCCTCTGTTGTGGCTTTCTTAATTTAATCTCTCTCTGCTGACCCTATTTCTAAGTGAGGTCACATCCTGAGGTACTGAGGATTAAGACTTCAACACACCTTTTGGGGGGGGGGGGACACGATTCAACTCATACCAGTGACCCTGGCTGTATCATAGATGAGGATATCGGTGGAAGGATGGCTTTCCACTCTTTCTTCCAAATCCTTAGGGAAGAGAGATGGGAAGTGAATAAACAGCAAGGTTTCCTCTCAGTGGTTGCTTAGGCAACGTGGACAGTTACTGCCAATTTGGTGCCAAATAGACTTTTTGGCTAAGGAAAATAAATTTCTTACTGAACTTTAGAAGCCTCGGGAAGCTTGCTCTCTGGGCTTCCTGTGCAAGAGAAAGCCGGGCTACTTTGATTCTTAACCAGTGTCTTTGTTGGCAGATGCTGTCGTTGCCGCAGCTTAGGCCTCTTTTGGATAATGGGCCCCACATGCGGCTTTGGTCTCTAAGCCCTGCTGTGGGTTTACTTCTTACCATGTTTGAAATGAGTTAAAGTTTTGGAACTGGAAGCACAACCTTTTCAATTATTTTTGAAATACATTTTTTGGATTTCTTTCTCTTTTCCTATGAAATGACATCTTTGTCTTCAGAACCATTTGGTTTTGGATATCCTCTTGATCTCACTGGGTTCTGGGCTAGCACTTCCTTTAAAAGAATGAGTCATCAGGTCTCCATCATAGAGCCATTGGCAAGATTGTAATAGACATCTCTCCCAATTATAGAGATTTACCTAGTAATGTAACAGACGAGCATTTATAGACCATCATTAGAAGAGAATAGACTTTACACAAGCTACTTTCTTTATGGATTCAATGCTTTGACTCTCTGACATCTCTATCTATATATTGGTGTTCAGACTCACCTTTGCAATTATATTTATACTTCTCTTTACATACCTCCTTATACAGACTGCTCTGTAAGTGCAGACAATGTTTCTACACCTTGATCTGTGCTGCAACCAAATGATTTCTATTAGAGGGTGTTCTTGGTAATCCTAGGATTAAGGTGGGGAATCTGCTTACCCCACCCTCCTTTTGTAAAATAATTCCATTGATGGACCCATCTGCCCGCTCACCACGTTGGTCTCCAACCCTATATCAAGGAGGACTCCGAGTGTTCAGCAAGACCCTCGGCCCTTTGCCTGGTGCATATCTGGGCTTCAGAATTACCAGCCATTGTTATTTTATTATTATCGTTCATCTCCCCCTCTTTCGCTTCCTCCCCCCACCCTGCATCTTCCTTCTCCAGAGTTCTGTTTTAACACTGAATCCTAGTACAGTGCCTGACACAAAATAGGAATGAATGAATGAGTGAATAAAGACTCTGAAATATGTCCCTTCTCTTTTAAAGGAGCAAGGAGAGGATGAAAGTTTCTCAATAAGTCTTTCTTCTGTCACTTGATTTACATCCAGTTCCTTTTCATAATACCTGCGTTGGTGGTAGCCAGTGGCACATCCCGTGAGGCTAACAATAAGAGGTGTAATAGAGTTATGGTAGCAACAAGAGGAATTCACTTGAGCTTTCTTAGCCCTAGAGTGGGAGGGAGCTAGTAAAGGAGGCACAGAGAAGCAGTGTCTCCTGGGTGGTCATGTGCAGACTAATGAAGGGTGGGCAGGAACCTCTGCTTTTCCTGTCAGGAGCTCCATAGTACATCCATGCTCCTAAACTCTCTGCAGTGAAGGTGCAGACCTTAGTGGCTGTTGCTGTTGTCGTTTTTCTTTTTGTTTTGTGTTTTACTCCCCAAACCAAGCCATGACTTTCCATGCAGGAGCCATAAAATTTGAACTGGTCTATATCCTGTTCAATGAGATGAGTCTGCATCTCATTGCATCTCATTGCCACTTGGGGGTTGTGGCAATGTCAGTTTCCCATAATGCTTTCTAAACATTTACTTTTGCTTTCTATGTCTGCCTTATCATGGACCAGGAACGGACAGTTGGTGGACCACAGGCTTGCAAGCTAGACTTTTTGCGTAGCAGTGTAATAATCAATTAACATAATCATCAACTCAGTCCTGGCCGTGGTCTCACCTGTTTGAATACTGTGGTAAATTAAAACAATGATTCATTCATCTACTCATACAATGAACATTTTACTGGCATTCATCAATATCTTAACAGTGTTCCACAAACTTGGGGTACAAGGTGAACAATTCTGACAAAATCCCTCCTCTTGTAGCCCTTCAGTGTCAACCCCTACAGGAGAGGAGTTCCAAAGGTATACAAAGGCCAAGGTGAGTGTGATGGTTAGGCTAATGTGTCAAATCAGCCAGGTAATTGTGTCCAGGTCCAGCAAGCACTGGGCTAATTGTAATACAAGAGCCTTATGGACTTCCATCAGTGAGTTTACTGCATGGATGGCTGATTACATCTGCATCAATCAGGGAGATTGCATCAGCAGTGGGTGACGCTTTATCCAATCAGTTGAATGCCTTAAAAGGGGCATTTCAACATTTAGAGAGAATTTCCTAGCTTGTCTTTGGACAACCAGCGTCTCTGGAAACTCATCAAAGACCTTCACTGGACTTTGATCGGAGCCCCTGGTTTGCAGCCTGCCTGCAGAACCTGGACTTGGGCATCCCCATGGTCACGTGAGAGGCTCTTATAAAATCTCATTATTGACAGACATCACCTGTCGACTCTGTTTCCCCAGAGAACCCTGATGAATACAGCGAGGCTGGACAGGGTGACATTCAATTCAGCAAACATTTACGGAGGGTCCACTCTGTGCTAAGCACCATGGGCTACTCCAGGCTGCTGCTGCTTCTGTGCCCTTTGTGCTCAGAGAGTTTAGCCTCTGCTGACATTAATGGAAGGAAGAGTGGGGGCAGACCCCCACTTTATTCTCACAGGGAAGGCAGAATTGGACAAGTTGTAAGTACTGAGATCCATGGGTATGTAGAAGATTGATTGCTTCCGCCAGGACCATCGAGGGCAGGCTTCATGGGATATTGAGCTTATTCTAGAGAACCACCAAGATGGTGTTCTCAGGTCAAAACGCCAGATGGAGCTGAAAGAAGGGGAGAGGAGAATCCAAATTAGAGGGAAGAATGTAAGTAAAAGCAAAGAGACGACAAGTGTGTGGTGCATTTTGGAAATGGCGGAAGTCCAGTGTGGCTAGAATTTGGGTAAATGGTAGTAGGATGTTGGGGAGTAGGATGGGCTGGTATCTTGACTTCAGAGTTGATGGGTATTGACAAAACTTTACTGTGTTTTCTAATCCAGAATAGTCACAGATGGTTCTTGAGCAGAAAGACAAAGGCTAAAATTCCAAGGCTATCGGGTCCTCTGAGAGGATGGTGAGAGCTGGAGAGAAGGCAGGGGGCTGAAAATGGAAGGGCGATGACGAGGGTAATGGGCAGCGAGTGTGGAGACCTGGCGGGACTCTAGCAAGGAAGGAATTGAGGCTTTTCCTGTGTTTTCTAACCCGAGCAGTCAGGGAGATGGCAGTGTCTTCTCAAGAATACATCTAGAGGAACAGATGTTTAGGGAAAGGGACGTTTTAACTCGAAGTGAGCACCAGTAGGCAGTTGGGAATGGGTCAAGCTCAGATTTTAAAGAAATGTGCTGTCTCGTTCATAAGACTGTGGGGAAGAAGAAGTGTGCTGACTGGCTGGGGGCTGGGAATGTCACGGCCCAGTTCCTCACACAACAAAATTATGGGAGTTTTCGATACCTGACCACACCCTAAGGTCCCCTTCCCAGAACAACAAGTGAGGAAGAGGTTCCTGACAGGGAAGGCTCCACGGTGGGGAGGAGGAGACCTTGAGGTGTTCAGGTGAGGCCGAGTCTGCAGGAGCGTGCCCATCTGGTGCTATCCCCTTACGCCTGCCCACACCTCTGCCAAGAGCCACCTCCTCCATCAGACTCCACAGTTACCCTTGAACCTGCCATCCCTCTCCTTCTGGGACCCTGACTGAAACCCCAGCCTGCTTGACTCCGAGTCCCTCTTGCTTCGCGTGACACCACAGTGAAATACCTGCCTTCCAAGCTGTCAGAGGAGCAGATAGGCAAGATGGTGAGGAAGGACAGTTACAAAGACAGGAAGAGAACCAGGAGGGTGTGGTGGTGTGAAAAGATCTGCTGTGTGAGTCTGTGATTTTTTAGACTAGGTGTCTACAAATACTACGAGCAGGCCCTAACATCGCCCCGCCCAGGTCCCAGGCACGGTGGTATAGTAGACGGTGCACATGCTTTAGCTCCTTACTGCCCCGTGAGCTAGGGACTATCACTATGTCTGTGTAACCCAGAGGGCACTGAAGAACAGAGAGCTTATGTAGCTTGCTCAAGGCCACACAGCTAGGAAGTGATAGTGCAGGGATTTTCATCTGCACTTAATTACTGTGCTGCACCGTTGCTCAATTTAAGCAAAATTAAACTTCCCAGAAGAAAATGGCTAAAATTAATTGGGTCTAACTTTTGTTATTGTTTTTTGTTCTTTTTTTATCAGGACAGAAACTCGGGAATGCTAGGACAGAACGGGAAGCTTAAGGTGGGAACACACGAGGAAGGATTCCTATAAAAGATGAGCTCATCGTCTCTGGTTAGCGCTGGATCAGGGTTATGCAATGTCTTTACAAGTAGAAGATCAAAGCCTGGAGAGTTTAACAGGGCAGGTGGTTTTTATTGACCCACGGGGACTGCATGCCTGAGGAATGGCCACGTTTCTTCTCTCGTTCTCAGAGCTGAGCCCGTGGGGTCCAGCAGCACTTTACTGGAAGTGGCGAGGTGATGTGCTCACACCAAACCTGAGAACTGTCCGTCGGTAGAACCAAAGGTTGACCAAATTCCACATTCCTTTTTTATTGCCACCTGGAAAGACATTTGTGGCGGCTGAGTGTACTATGAGAAGTGACGGGAAGTGGGGGTGGCTGGTATTGTGCGTTTCAGCCAGAGCAGGAGCTGCTCCTGGACCGCTCATGTGATTACAATTAGCAAGGAGCTGGGCTGCTTTACCTTGGAGCGTGGGGAATGGAGGTGCGTAGAACCTGGAACGTTTTCTTCGTTTGCTCGGTGTGAAATGAGGTATACATTAAAGCAATGTGGGAAAGAAGATAGCATAAACTCCCCTATGGACTTCCCACAATAGTCGCTATGTAGCAGGTGTTCGGAGCCCAGATAAAATTCTGCTTCAACTTTGCTGAAGTTTTGCTCCCTACCCTGATGTCCTTGTTTGCTGTCACTGGGCATGTGATACACAGGCGATGAATCAGGGAGCTTGGGTTCTCCAGCGGCTCTCTACCCTGCCCAAGAGTTGTTCTGGGAGCCAAGTCAGTTCTTGAGAGTGTGTGTGTGTGTGTGTGTGTGTATAAAAAGAGCCTGTTTGTTCTTCTGATTTTATAAACAAACACTACGTATAAAAATGATCTGTGAATTAGTCATTTCCCGACAAAACAACTAGTCTGTAGTCTTTCTGTATATATGTATATGAATACATATTCATTTTTATTTAAGAAGTTTGCATGTAAACCAAATTTAAATTGATGGCATTGTAGAGTTCAGATGATTTTATAAGTGAAAGCCCTTGAAAACATCAACTATGAAAAATAAACTAATATAATTGTCTTTCAAAATATATTTTAAAGCTTTGACAGCTTTCTAAAATTATATTCCATATTAGAACCACATCAAACAAGCTGTATTAAAATGTATCTGAGCTGAAAAGTATAAATCAGATTGTAGAGCGCTTGAGCATGTGGGTATTTGAGTCAGGAATGTAAACTATTTCCCTTGAAATTAGCTTATGATGACCTTGGCCAGTCTTCAAGAAATCTTCTAGAAAAGATTTCTTGATATTTCTCCCTTGTTATTAACCTCTTAGTGTATTCTGCCACTATTCATTTTCTATTATATCAGCCTTTATTTATCTGCAAGAACATTTTCCCCTAAATTTCATTTCATCCAAGGATGATAAAGAAGAACCTTGGATGAGATGAAGCTCATCTTGAGTTACTGCCTTCCAAAACTGGAAACACTTTTGCTTTGCTACCAAGTGATAGTAATAAGTTCAGGACTTTAAAAACTGTTATAACTTTCTCAGAGCAAGAAAAGTAATAAATCTAGTGTAAATCAGTGTAAAGGTACTGAGCAAGGCATACTTGATGAGACCAAAGAGATGGATGATAAAGTAGCTACAGTGACTGAATTTAAATGGTATTTGGGAAACTAAAACTTGACATATTTTAAATGCCCAAGTTCTTAGCACTTTGCATTAAAAAATCATCAGTCTTCTTGATTCTGAAAACAATACCTGTAAGTAGTGAACAATAAAAAGTAAATCCAATATTGCAACATAGCAAATAGAAATCTAAAATAGTATCAGTTGGAAAAGGGTATATTTAAATGTATAAAAAAGTACGATGCAATGTAATATAACTCTAAAAAGGACAAAAACAGCAATTCCTTAGCTATATGAAAATACATACTGAAGAAGGGCACATAAAATTTGAAACAAAGCTAAAGGTCAATGAAAATCTGTAAAATTGTGTACAGAAATTTGAGTATTGAGAGAAAACAACCTTTTTTTTTCCCTAAGTGATTTGAAAGAAAACTTTCTAATAGGTCAAGTACCCGTAAAAGTTAGTATATGATAATCATGCTCAGTGAGGCAGCTTCTGGCCTAGAAATTTACAGTCAGAGGTAGAGATAGGAAAAATACCAAAGCTTGAAGGGGAAGCATTCACAGTGTTTGCATGTTGGAGAGGGAAGGGAATATTTGAGGTGAGGAAAACATTGAGATGCAAAGCCTGGAGACTGAATAGTGTGAATAATGGGAATAGGAAGCATTATCTGGAAAGGTTTTGTCAGGCTCTTTTCTAGAAGCTTAAAAGGGATCTGGCAAAGAAGAGAATGGAGGGACTCTTTTTGAAGTGTACTGGTTATGTCTTGCTGTGTAACAAATTATCCCCAAACTTAGGGCCTTTATCTCCTAGTTTCTTTGTCAGGAATCCGAGGGCAGCTTAGCTGGGTCCAGAGCCTCAGGATCCGCCTCACGTTACAATTAAAATTCCTCCTGAGGGAGCTGATATGGCTCAAACCGTTGAGCACCTGCTTCCCACATAGGAGCACCTGGGTTCAGCTGTGGTGCCTCCTGAAAGAAAAACTAAGACAAAAGCAAAATAAGTGACCAAACCACCTCAGGGGAGCCGAAGAGGCTCAGTGGTTGAGCGCCGGCTTCCCACATAGGAGATCCCAGGTTCCATTCCCGGCCCTTGGTACCTCCAAAAAACAAAAACAAAAAGCCTCTTGAGGCCGCGGCCCGGTCCAGGCCTCTTGCAAGCTCATTCGTGGTCATTGACAGGACTCCTTTCTTGGCAGGCTATCAGACATGGCCTTAGTTCCTTGCTGGCTGTTAGCCAGAGGCTGGCCTTGCTCTTTTGCCACCTAAGCTTCTCCATAGGGTAGCTTACAAAGTGGCAGCTGGCCTTGTCAGAGTGAGCAAACAGGAAGGGCCAGAGAGAGAGAGAACAAGCAAGATGGAAGTCATGTAATTTTAAGTAAGTTTTATTGACACATAATTTACATATCAAACAGTTCATTTAAAGTGTACAGCTCAGTGGTTCTCAGTACATCCACAGATCTGTGCAGCCATCACACCGTCAGTTCAGTTTTAGAACATTTTCATTAGACCTAAAGAAACCCCATCACTGTCCAAGCCCCTACCTTCCAGGCCTTGGCAGTCCCATTACTTTCTGTCTCTACAAATTCATCACTGCCTTTTCATAACCTGTTCTCACATGTGACTTGCCATCGCTGTTTCCACGTTCCATTCCTTAGAAACAACTTGCTGGGCCCAGCCCCCACACAGAGGGAGAGGATTATCCGAAGAGGTGGGATGACTGCGAGCTATTTCAGAAGCAGCCTACCACGTGATTGAGCTAGGAATGGATCAGAGAGCCTTGAGTAGACTTTATATCCTTGTTTCTCAGACGAGAACACCTGAAGACTTGGAGGGAGCAGGTGCCCAAAGAGCCAAGCCTCTCCCCGAGGACCTGTTAAGAGGCTGAGGCAATCTCCTCTCTCACTGGGTGTGTGTATACCAGGGTAGAGGCCTGCAGGGCCTGGAAGAATTCCCTGGGCGTCTGCCTGGGGCTCATCAACCCGTCTTGGGAGCTGTAAGCAAGGCAGCTTGAAACCAGATTTGGCAAGACACTAGAAGGTGGCTGATTCTTTTGCATGCACCCCACCTCATCGGGTGTCTCGCTTCTGAGTGTGCTCTGGTTGGCCAGGGCAACCTGGAGAGGCCAGGCCACCAGAACTGAACTCGGAAGCCCGGAAGTCTGTGTCCAGAACCCACTTTCACTCACAGCTGTTGAAACGGAGACATTGCTTGCCAATTGGGACAGCCTGAGGCTATGGTGGTTTGCTTTATTCCTGAGTATTTCCAGGATCTAGCTTCATGAGAGTCTGTGGGAAACCACTGTCCCCTCTTAGATATTCAAAATCCACACTGACATCTTGAAGGCTCATAGTAAAGTAACTTCTTTTGACTATGTCTTTTCCACACAGATTTGACCAAGAGGCCTTCCCTCCCTGCCCATTGCCCTATTTGCAATCTAGTAACATTTCAGCCAAATAGTGAGACCCAGAACATTTGTGTGTATGCGTGTTTTAGGTGGGGGGAGCTATGTAATTTCTGTTGACCTGAGCTCTTGGTTAACCTTGTTAGTCCTGGATGGAGACAACTAGAACAATTGGTGTTAGTCACATGGAAGCTGTTAAGCCAGATTCCTCATAATGCACTTACTCGGGTGGGTTTTTGAGCCCCTGTAGAGGAGTTTACATTGATCTCTGTTAAGATTCTTGAGTTAAAGGCAGCACATAATATTGATGCTCGATGGAGTCAACTGTCAGCCGTCCACAAAGTCCACAAAGCCTGTAAGGATGAAGTTGAATATTTGGTCTGTGATTCATTCCGTGAACCCCTGTTTCCAAAGTAGGTGACATTTCAAAATATTCTAATATTGAGCAGGCAGGGTTGAGTGCAGAGTTTTTGTTGCACTGCAGAATGCTGTTCTTTAGATTACTAGCCATCCTTTAATTGATCCTCTTCTGGGATTAGAAGTTAAAATATAAAGCCTCCTTTATATTTTAGGTACCTTACTTCAGATGATATTCCTTCATTCCCCATCCCCCAAGGAGACGTCCGGGAGTTATTGTATGGCCAACAGGGACCATATTTTCAACGTTTTCTCCATTTACCAACTGGTGGCTCGAATCAAGAAAGGAATGGGTTAGATTGATAGAAATTGCTTCAGTGGCTCTGACTGACTCCTGGTAATAACACTTTCATGGCACTCACAAGATCTGCTTGATGTATTTTAGACTTTGGGGAAGACTCAATACCTAATTCATCAGTCTGTGATTTCCAGAATCTACTTCATCTGTTCTCTCTCTCTTTTTTTTTTAAAGAATCGGGGCAACTTCAGTCTTTTTGGAAACTTGGCTATATTCCAGGCTTATTAAGGGGGATCCTGCAGTTCCTTAGCGGATTCCTTCCTTAAAATCCGATGGACCTAGAGTGTTGAACAAATTCACCATATTGGAGATGATTTTATAACTACCACCCATGACTCGTGTGTCATCTTGACCCAGTTACAGTCTCTTCCTCGCCGTGGTCCACAGCATTCTGAGATGGCCTCCGAGCCTCTGTGCTGTTGTGTACTCGCCTCATGCCCTCCCACTGAGTATGGATGGGAGCTGGGAACAGGGGTCCATCCCCTTGATGAGGCTACGTTCTGTGTTATCACCCCACGATAAGCTTGTGTTAGATTGCACTCCTTAGAAGCGGACTAGAGAGGGGCTTCCTGCTGCCTTTGAAGGAGGAAGCTGCCTGGTGGTGAGAGGGCCTGTGCCTGGGAGCTGAGGGCTGCTCCGGGAGCTGAAAGCTTCCCCGCTGACGGCAGTGAGAAAGTGGGGACCTCAGCGCATGGCCGACAACTGGACTCCGCGGCCAGGACCAACACTGTGACTGCAGCCTTGTGAGATCCTGGCATGGCCCCGATTATGCCATGCCTGGATTCCTGTGAAATGGCACACGGTGTAGTTTCAAGGCATTCGGTTTGTGGTAATTTGTTACACAGCAGTAGAAAACTCACAGCTGCAGAAAAACATTCTCCTGGTAGCGGGCACTTCTTCGCTGACTTGCACTAGTATTAGGTTGTCGACATCATGCCAGGGACCTGTTCCTCCTGGTCCCACTTCTGCCCATAAGGAACCAGGCCTTTTTCAGTCGACCTGGGTGCCCTTCAGAGGCCTTAG
>JAKSZT010054573.1:674101-701032 GCA_026826555.1 Tolypeutes matacus
GCCTTAGTTCTTTGTGGCTTTCTTCTTCAGAGAAGACTCCTTCCATCTTTTCTTCACATTCCTTTAAATGGAAACTCAATAAAGAGCTATCTTTGGAGTCACTGGGGCTGTCACCAGTTATTTTCATCAGGGTCATTTGCCCTAATAACTGTCAAGGTTTCATTTTGAAAGCCTCAGAGGCTGCCATGCCATCTTTCTTTGCTGTATTTGCATTTATTGCGTTGTCTGAGAGCTTTTCTACGTGATGCAGTTTATTCGTAGCCCAGTGAAGGAACAGGGAAGTGCCTGCATAGAAGTGATTAGCAGCAGTGCATCCTTCCCCACCACACCCACTCACCACACTGGCTTCCTGGGGGTGATCAGGATGGCAAAGGGGCAACTTATCCAGGCGAATTAAAGGGATATTTTCTAAGGAAAACCACACTGGACAGGGAAGCGGGGACTGCGGCCCCACACGTGGACCTTCTGCTGAACGTCCGTCTTCTGTTCTTGAAAAATTAAAGATGAGTGTGAAAATGCCAGCGGGGTCGGGGAGGAGACCTAAAGTACAGCCCAAGCGTTGCATTGACTAGTGCAAACGCTCTCTGCAGTTTGGGTACTGAAGAGGACCAGGTCTTCTCCTGGAAAACGTTAACCAGGAGCACATCTGCTGCGTGTGGCTGTGCTCTGCTCAATTTCTCACGGAGGTGGGTTTGAAATCTGCATCCCACAAATGCAGCTAGTCCCCTTGCTAGAGGAGCAGGGAGAAGGGTGGCTTCTTGCTTTTAAATAAAAATGCAGTTTCCATCTCAAAAAAGGAAGAGGGAAGAACACCACAGAAAAGACCTGGACACAACAGTGAGTCTCCAAGACGCATTGTGGAGGTGGTGCTGAGGCCCGCAGAGTGCGTGGAGATGGGTCTCAGAGAGAAGCAGCTCCTTCTCAAGGGGGCCATTCGACCGTGCAAAGCTGTCCTCGCGGAGTGCGCGGCTGGAGCTCTGAAGACCGCCGATATCCACTATCCGGCAGGGAGTTGCCCAGCACCCGGGGCCGCAGTGGACCTCTGGCCAGCGGCCCAGGAACCGTGTCCTACTCGGGATCTTCCTGAGAGCCCACAGCACAGTGCAGAGCTGGGAGCTCGCCTCAGTCCAGTTTAGGTGTGACCTAAACTAGAGCAGCGCTTCCCAATGCATGTCCCCCAAAACATGCAGCCACATAGGTGACGCCCCAGAAAGGCGGCATAAGGCCAGGAAAGGCTGCCTACTCACCAGCGTACGTCAGCACGTCAAAGGGAAATACCAGCGTGTTTTCTTTCTAGCTCAGAGTTTTCTTAGACTTTCTTTTATAGCACATATTATAATTTATAACTTTTATTTATTTGTTTTCTCTTTTTTGTGGGGACTTGTTTTTCTCATTAGAATGTAATATCGAGAAGTGAATGTGACTCAAGCAATTGGACTCCCATCTACCACATAGGAGGTCCAGCGTTCGATTCCTGGAGCCTCCTGGTGAAAGGCAAGCTGGCCTATGTGGTGAACTGGCCCAAGCAGAGAGCTGGCCTACGCAGAGAGCTGGAGCAGCAAGATGACGCAACAAAAAGTGACCCGGAATAAGAGATGCAGCAGACCAGGGAGCTGAGGTGGTGCAAGAGATTGAACGCCTCTCTCCACTCCGGAAGGTCCTAGGATCGGTTACCAGTGCCACCTAAAGAGAAGACAAGCAGACACAGAAGAACACAGAGAGCAGACAGCGCAAAACAACAAGGGGAATGGGGGAGAAATAAATAAACCTTAAAAAAAAAAAAAAGAAGAATGTGATATCCATGGGGGCAGACTCTAGCTCTGTCTTGTGTCCCCTGCACTAGCCCAGTTCTTGGCTCAATGCCTCCTCCTTAAACGTGTATTTAATACATGAGTAGAGGAACCTTGGTGGTTTAGACTAGGTTTTCTCAGCTGAGTTCTGGAATCCTTCCCTTCCTTCCCTCCAGCTTCTTAGCTTCCTAGCCTCCCCTGTCTGACGTGCGCTGGTGCTAGCTCACCCCTATCCGTGGGTTCCTTGGCTCATATCACTGCCTCCCATCATGTGGGGATCTCCCACCTTGTGTCGGCGCCTCCAGTTTCCCCTGACTTCCAGCTTCTTGTGTGGCCTTTTCTGACTCCTGCCTACTGATTCTTCTTTATAAAGTCTCCAATAATAAGCATTGATTCACCCTGATTCAACTGGCTGCACCTTAACTAAAAATAACATCTTCCAAAGGTTATGTTTACAAATAAGTTCACACCCACAGGAACACAGGTTAAGATGTCTTTTGTTCAACCTACCATGGTTCCTAACTTCCTTTCTTCTCTTGTTTTCCCTCTATCAATGTAAAAATCCCTTGTAGGGTTTGGCATGTCATGGAACAGCATTTGAGAGGGCCTGTAAGAGCCTACAAGAGCCTTCCATACCCCACAAAGCTTCCCATTTCTGCTGATTCATATGGGCCCAAGTGAAGTGCCAGAAGCAATCTGAAATGCATCTCTTGTGACTTTAAATTTTTTCGTAGGAAATTAAAGGCCTTGAGCCAATCCTCTTGGTTTTCCCTTTCAAGGCTGGGGTTGTGGTGGCAGAATTGTATAGTGACACCTAAGCTTCCTGCCCCCTGATGTTCACACCCACCTGTATAATCCCCCCTCTTGAGCGTGGAAGGAATTTGTGAATATGATGGGATATCACTCCCGCAATTAGGTTCCTAATCAATTGATTTTGACCTAGACTTTTTTTCTCTCTCAGTATCTAGGATGAACATATGAAGCATAATTTTGAAAGGACAAAATAAAAGCAGTTCATTCTTTCTGACATCTGCATTTACGACTGTCAGCCACCCACAGGGAAAGAAGCCGTTACCTTGCTGACCTAACACCCACGGGTGTACTGACTTGCATCTCTTTGGTCAGCTCCAGCTAGAGTCCGGATACCGAGGTTCTGCCCCCGTCATGTAAGTGGATTTCTGCCAGGTGAGGCCCTGGAAAGCTTTGGCTCTCCCAGTAAAACTGGAGAGGTCTCACCAGCATACCCTTTTCCCCTTTCCCCTTTCTTCCTGCCCATTGCCAGGCTGTGCATCAGCCATTGTGACCCTGCGGCCACCACTGCGAGAGACAGAACCAGATGCTGAGGGAGAAGGTGCAGATACAGAAAGAGCATGGGCCCTGGAGGCATCCACCAGTAGCTTTATCAGCTCTGGACCAACCACCTCCTGACCTCTTATGAGAGAAAAATGCACCCTGATGTTTAAGCCACTGCTCTCCGGGCCTTCTCTATTTCCCATCCAAATACAAACCTACCTGAGGCTATTAGATTGCTGTAATTTCTCCTACTTAGGGAAGAAAGTTGTTGGTGGTTAAACCTCTAGAAATAAATAACAACAGAACTTTGTCTAGGGTTTAGCACTGATTAAGGCAACAGAATCAGGTTGTACATTGCTGTTGTAAGAGATTTCGTTTCAGGGGAGCCATGCTTTATTAAAAAACAAGGACTGCGACTCAGTGGTTCCTTTCTTAAGTCAGCTGCTGATACTTGATTTCTGATGAAACCTCTAGTTATCTGTTGCACTGGGTTAAAGCAAATTGCTTTTATTTGTTTTTTGTTTGTTTGTTTGTTTTTACATACACACACATTAGGGCTGCTTGTAAATGCACCTTCTGTAATGGAATTTCATTCTGTGTAAATGATACCTGATTAACTGCAAAAATTCCCGACAAGATAGTCCCAAAGGAGTAAGGAAAGCTGTCCATGCTCTTAAATTTCGAGGGATACAAGCAACCTGGAGTACTATTATTTTCAATTAGGTCAATGAAAAATAGCTCTAAAATATTAGATTCTGGGATGATTTTGGTGAGCTTCAATGCTATCATATTAAAAAGAAATGAGCGACATGAAAAGGGCACAGGCTTATTCTGATAAGTACTTTATCCCCTTTGGTAGCTGAAAGACACAATTTGGAGAGGGTTCAGAAGAAAATGGGAGAGAGGATGAAATAAATCCAAGGACTGACATATGATGGCAGATCAAAAAGATGCAGTCGATGTGTTTTGGTGGCACTGCAACTCAGAACGACATGATAACAATCTATAATTATGTGAAAGGCAGCACCTGGGAGAGACAGACATAGCAAAACAGCACTTTATTTGGTTTTGTTGTGTCTGGGCACAAAAGTCAAGAAATACCTATTGAGTGCCTGCTGTGGGAGGGCGTTGCTTTGTGTGTGGGGCTGCACGTTGCCCCGAAGGTGTCCACAGCCTGACCAATGGGTCAGGAAAATGAGCAGGCGGTGACAACCCAGGGAGGTGGCACGTGCAAATTGTTGGGGGAAGCTGATCCAGCCCAGCGGATGCCCACGAAAGCCGCGGAGGCATATGATGCCCAGTGTAGTCCCCACGATAGCAGGAATTAGCTAGGTGGGAGAAGGGAAGGAGTCAGGTTTTCAAGGCCTGTGAAATACCTGCTGGAAAGGCACCAAGGAACACAGTGCGTTAGGGAAATCGCACGTAGTTCAGAGAGGCTGCTGGAGTAGGTAGCAAGACTATATGCTGGGGAAAAACCAAAGGACGGTTAATAAAGGAACCTGGAGTTCTTCTGCTACAAGGTGTTAGGAATGTGGTGATACATGGGAAAATATAACTAATGTAGTTTTTATACTGTAGTTAGCAAAAACATTGTAATGTTTTAGTAGCAAACTCCAAGTTGGTACTGTACTAATGCTAAAGGTCAAAGAAAGGAATATGGGGTTTGGTTTTGTGAGATATGAATATGATTAAGCATTTTTTCCTCTTCAGTTTTTTTCATTAAAAAGGAGACTTTGACTAAGTCATTTAACTAATCTGTGTTCATCTGTGTGTCTTTCTGAACACTAGAGGAACAACTGAGCTAGAGGTTGGAATTAGATGATCTATAAGTGCCTGGACAGAACTTTTCAGGAGTAATCCTTCCATAACTTGTTGAGCTGCCCTTTTCTGTTGTTTTACTTTTTTGAATTTGAAATAAAGTTTGAATAAAAAAATAAAAATAAATAAAAAAGGAACTTGCAAGTTATGGAGGTCACTAACATCTAGAGTTGGGAAACTGCCCAATGTTTGAAGGTTTCGGATGGACCACTCTTAGAAAAGTACATCCTAGAGAGGCTGGACTAAAGCCAGAGATACCAGGTGGAAGGTTAGTCTGGTAATCCAAGCAAGGTTTGCACGGACATGAAGGGATGGATTAGAGAGATTTCCTGAGGGTTTGATGAGTGGTGGAGGAGGATCAGGAGCCCAGCATGAGACCGCGTACAGATGGAGATGCCATTTTAACCCACCTTTTGAGTTTGGTTTGGACATACTGAGTTTGAGGTGAGCATGTATTTATGGCCTTAAGGTGCCATATGGCATCTGGGCTGGGCTGTATTTAAGAACTATCAGCAGATGGGAATGCATGAGCTCTCCCTGGAAGGTACCCAGAGCGAGAAGAAAAGAGGCTATCGATAAGGGCTCAAAAGCACCCACGTTCAAAGGATGGCTGACAGAAGAAGAGAATATGTAGGAGACTGAGTAAGAGTGAGGGAGAGGAAGGTAGCAAACCGTGGAGCAGTGACTTCAGGACCTGCATGGAGAGCAGAATTGTGAAGAGGAAGTCATTCGTAGCACCCAGAGTGCCCTTGCTGGTGGAATTTGACTGGAATACTATGGGTGGAAGTTGGGGCGAAGACTCTAAGTCCAATGCTATCTAAGTTTGCTTTATGTTGTTGTGAATCCAAAATTTGTTGTTTTTTCCCCCAAGTTTTTGTTCTTTGGGATTGACAAAGCATTCTGTGGCTAAGTGAGCAAGTGAACATTTAGGGTAAATCTTAATGTTTTTGGAGTGGTGAGATGGTTCATACCACTTTTTTTTTTGTTTGTGGTTTTAAACACTTTTTTTTTTTTTTTTAGATAAAAGACATACCATAAAATTTATCCATTATAAGTGTGAAAATTAATGACTTTTTAGTCAATTTACCGAGTTGTGCTGTTGGTTTAAAACATTCCCTTTATCCCAGTAAAATCCCTCTTGCCAGTTCACAGCTAATCCTAGTTTCTACCCCAAGCCCCCGGAAACTACTAATCTTTCTGTTGCTATAGATTTACCTTTATTAGACATTTCACGTAAGTCATACAGTATTTGACCTTCTGTACCAGGCTTCTTTACTTAACATTGTGTTTTGAAGGTGCGTTCATGTAAGTAGCATGGATCAGTAGTTTGTTCCATTTTACCACTTTTTTATCAAGTTTCGTCTGCTTGGCTTTGCCTTTTGGAATCCAGAGCTGGAGAGAGGTGGATTTCACACTCCCTGGCTATCCTGCTCAAATGTCTTCCCCAATTCTCTGCTGAAGTCTTGCCTCCATCCTTGTGGGACCTCTGCCATTCTCTTCACATCTGCTGATCACTGTGGCCCTCTTTGACCTTGGGATTGAGTCGATTGTGTTGGTTTTGACGGGCTGTGGGAGAAAAGCAGTGTTGATCTATTTATTACTGCGGTTTGAGCCGCAGATTTCTGAGCACTGGCCATAGTATAGTCCTGGACGAGTGGATATTAGTGTGGCCTGGTTGCTATTAGTGAGGACCAGGTTTATGAGTATGGGGGAGAGGAGCACTGTCCTGAATACTTTACTTCGGTTGCTGAACAAACTGGCTCCACTACCAACAAAGAAACTGATGCTCGGAGTATTGAAATGCATAGCCCAGGATCTCAGAGCTGACACATGTGGGGAGCCAGCCTCTGAATCCAGGTGTGCCTGCTCCCAGAGCCTTTGCTCTTTTTCTATCACAGTGCTTCTCTGATTAAACTTATTTAGAGGTGTTTTCTCTTCAGAAAGGGAAGTGATACATACACAAATACTTATAGCACAAGATGCCAAATAGTAAGTTTGTACAGCACTGTGGAAATCCAGAAGAGGGAGAGTTCCCTGTTAGTTGGGGAATTAGGGAAGGATTTATGCAATGAGTCTTATTTCAACTAGACCTGGAAGAACAGGTTGAAATTTTAACTGTCAAAAGGAGAAGAACTTGGAGTGTAGCAAGATACCCAGCTTTGTAGGCAGTTGTGCCATTTTTGAGTTTGTGCACATGGGATGTTTGAGAAGTGCATTTCAGCAAGAAGATAGCTATAAAAGCAGGAAGGGCCAAGCCCTGCTCTCTACTCCAGTCCTTTACCAGAAACTATTGTTTCTGAGTCTGTTCCGTAGACCACCCCAGAACAGATATCCTCGCTGTGGATCCCAGTCACCCTCTCTTCTCTTAAATGGGCATTCCCCTTCTCTGCCAGAGGACTCTCTTTATCTCCTTTAGGGCCCAAAGCTCAGTCGGGCTCCCAAGACCAGGAAACATGATAGGGACACCCTCCGAATGGGAACTCTGTTATGGCTAAGGATGGGCTTGACGGTCGGAAAATGCTAGTCTTGAAATAAGAAAGCGTGGATTTGGCCCCTGCTCCGCAGACAGCATCCTTGTGAGAGCCAGCTAGGAGGGCCCCTGTCCAAGGTCTAAGCATTTGGTTCTCCAAGCCTTCTTTTGAAGTTATCTTCAGACTTGTCCATGTACTTTTGTAATTCAGGTGTTGTGACTTAGTATTTAATTCCTGTATTTGAAAGTGATGAGTTCAGTTTCTTCTTGTTTTAAACTCAGTTGAGCACTGTGGTTTCCTGAAGTTTAGCTTGCCAAGAAACTTAAATTCATGAGACACATGGCCTTGGCAGGTTTTTTTTGTTTGTTTGTTTTTGTTTTTTGAGAATTGATGACTCCTGCATTCCCACTTGACTTGTTGCCTTAAATGGAGGAACCCAGATCATTACCTAATGGAAAAGTAATGGAAAAATTAGGTGCCACATGACTGAAAACATGTAACAGTGAGTCAGCACTTCTGCTCCAGCTGCAAGTAGACTGCAGGAGACTCCACTGCTAGACCATGCTGGACGGAGAGGCAATGGCAGAGCAAGGAAATGAGAGGCACCAAAAGGAGACAGTTCGGGCTGAGTCAGCCTTGTTCCTGCACTTAAAATATTTTATTCACGATTTGTTCACTTCCTAAGGCTGTAGGGTTGAGAAGGAGAAGGTAACCTGGTTGCAGAAGGAGCACTGAAAAACGTGGTCTCCAAACTTGAGTTATGCACCCCTATCTGTACAGAAGAGAAAGAGGTGTGTAAGTATTAGAAGCGCTAGTGTATATTTCTGATGTTCCAATAAAATTTAACACTCAGCTGTGCTGATTCCAAAGAGGGTTTTCGTGTATTTCAAAAACTCTTTTTTATGGAGAAGCAAATGGATTTTTTTTTTCATGCTTATGAATCTTTAATCATTGCACTGTTGTTACAGCTGCATGAATTTCTCCAGAGATTTATGTCTTCATTTGACATTTATTGATCTAGAAAGACAGAGTGTAGCTTTAGAGTTTTAAAAGTTTATAATGTAGTCAGAAAAGCCAGAAATTACCATCTTCTTTTTCAGGGTAACTGGTTGAGGTACCAGGTAGGAAAGGGTCAGAACTGATGGCCAGGTTAGGTGGGAGCCAAACCTGCTTCTCCCGCTTACCAAGGACCCAGGGCCTGACCTTGTAGCTCAGGGCAGGAGTGTTGGGTTGGTGAGTGACAGGATCTGTACACAGGCAGCTTTGGATGGCACCCACACGGGGTGCAGGGAAAAAGAGGGAGAGACGGCTGATGCAGACGTTGTCTCTGGCATCTAGCGGGGAAGGGGGACGGGGTCAGACCAAGTATTTTAAAGCAGTGGTCTCCTAGCGTCACTGACTGTGCACCCCTGTCAGTTAAACAAAAACCATGAGCCCCTCTACAAGGTGTGTGTGTGTGTACATTGCTATGTACACGCATTATGATTCATGTGTGTGTGGTTATATATGGATACATATAAATATGCATATACAGATACATATGTACATTTAAATAGGTTTGTGTGAAACATTATACTGCTACACATTTTAAGATATGCAGGAAAAATAGAAATTTTTAAAGACCCAAGTAAACTAATAAAAATAGAAAATACTAGAACGTTTTCCTCTACCCCATTGGGCTTTCTTGTGCACTCATTTCATAGATGAATCAAACAGTTTCCTTGGGTGCAAAAATTTAGGACATTGCTGGCACTACGGCAGCAAATGCAGTGACAGGAGGGAGTGCACAAGAGGGGAGAGGGAGAAGGAGAAGGAGAAGGAATCCTCCAGCAGCTGAGCACCAAGATGCACAATTCCCTGCAGGTTTTTACTGGGATGAGCCAGGAATGAGTCCTTCCAGACTCTAGGGACCAGGCCCTGGGGCTATCATTTCACATATCATAAGCATATCATATGTGATATGTGAAATAATCACATATCATTTCACATATCATAAGCCCAGGTCACAGTCAGCTTATGCCTTAGGGCCTCAAGGTTGGATAACAGGGGTGGTTTTATCTTTGTTTCATCTTTGTCTTGGCCTGGGAAGCACAGGTGCTTTAGAAATCATTGTTGAAGAATAACATATGCGATAAGGTTTGTCTAAATGAGGAGCGACCCTTGTTTTTCCTGGAGGGCTCAGGGTTGCTTGGTGGAACTCTTTAAAATGATGGTGTGGAATGGGGTGATGGGTGTGTGTGTGGGGCAAATCCCAGGAGTGTGGCAGCGCCTGCCCCCATGTGAGCTCCCTTCCGGAATGGCAAGAAGGAGACCCAGAAACGCCCAGTGCCTTGGATGATGGAAAGGTAACAGCTCTGGACTTCGGCAGGCCTGGGTTTGGATTTCAGCTCTGCCTGCTTCAAAGCACATTTCCTTAGGGCAATTTCCATCGCTGTCTTTCATCCTGGCTGAAATTTGGGATTCCTTTAGCTAATGCCCTTAGGATGACTGCTTTGCATTTTATAATGCTTCACCATTTCCAAAGCGCATTCCATCATGTAATCTACTTATTGCTAAAGCAGGAATGGTTAATATTTTTGAGTGCTTCTTCTGGGGCAGGCACTGTGCTAGGAGCCTCTCACGGCAAATCCCGTTTAAGCCTCCTGTGCTGTCTGACGTCGTGACCACTGCCACCATCCCATCTCACAGATGAGCGAAGGAGGCGCTCAGAGGCTCAGTGCCTTGCCTCTGAGCACACATCTACAGTCTGGTCTCTTAGCCAGTAAGACTGCCCTCCTCCTCCCACACATGAGTGTCACAGCGACCTTAATGAGCAAGGCTTAAGGATGTTGTGTGATTTGTCCAAGATTAAACAAGCAGCAACTGGCAAGAGCAGGCTTCAAATTCAATATTTTTGGGTACAGTATTCTTTTCTCTCTAGTCCTCTGCCTTTAAAGAATTTGTCTACTATAAACAAATAAACAATCAAGAGTCTACTTTTGGTAAGTCAAATTAGGCAACCCATTTCAACAGTGAGCGTACACAAAGACAGAAAGCGGGAAGGGGGGTTTAATATGTTTGAGTCTCATTGTATGCCATGCATTTTAATTCGTTGTTTAATCGTCCCAAATTCTTAGGACCTAGATTTTATTCTTTTTACTTCTATAGCTCCATATTTCTATACCTGCCTAGATAGGGAAACAGAGGCTCAGAGAGGACCATGATTTGCTAAGGATCACACAGTGGAATAAGTTGCACAGTTGAGAATCAAACCCAGGACTTCATGATTCCAAAGTCCATGTTCTTGCCCATCTGGAAATAGTGGTGAGAGACCCTGTATTAGTCAGCCAAAGGGGTGCTAATGTGAAATACCAAAAATGGATTGGTCTTCATAAAGGGTATTTATTTGGGGTAGAAGTCCACAGATAACAGGCCATAAAGTGTTAAGTGTCTTCTCTCACCAAAGTCCATTGCCACGTGTTGGAGCAAGACAGCTGCTGACGTTTGCCAGGGTTCAGGCTTCTTGGGTTCCTCTCTTCCCGGGGCTGCGTTTCTCTCCAGGCTTAGCTCCTCTGGTTCCTCCACAAGGTCAGCTGTAGACTATCAGGTGAGTAGAGCAGCTCACTTCTCTTCTCCTAGGGCCTTCTCACCAACATCAAAACTCCAACATCAAAACTGCTTCTCAAAAACTGCTCCCTCTGTTCTTGCCTTGCCTTTTATATTTGATTCCCCACCCACCAAGGGGTGGGGCTCAACGCCCTACTGACGTGGCCCAGTCAACGCCCTAATCATAACTTAATCATGCCCAGATTAACAGATCAGTTTACAAGCATGATCCAGTTATATTTTTGGAATTCATAATTACATCAAATTGCCAACTGGCTACAGACCCTATAAATGCAAAGTCAGAGGTGAATTTAACACGAAGCTTTCGGAGAGGCAGTGGGTTAAAATGTTGGTGTAACCATGTAGTGCCAGCTAAATTTCCAGGAAATTCTCATTTTACCCTGATGCTTTTCAAATGGATGCCTGGAGACTTTGTTTAAAACCATTTTCTTGTCTTCTTTTGGGTTTAACTTGACATTTAAATTTTTCTTCTGTTGCTACTGGTTGCCTTTTGAATGTCGCACTCGGCTTGCACTGTGCATACGAGCTAGAGACGGTATTTGTGGTAAACAACTCCGTTGCCTCCTTAATATCTCTATTTTATACTTTTATTGCTTTTCTGGCTTGATCATCTTATTTTTGCCAACCAGCTCTGGGAGGAGGTTCTGCCCCCACGTGACCTTCCCAGAGTGGTCTTTTATCTCTTACTGACAATACTCGAGTCTATGCAGACCACCTTTTCCTTTCAACTTGGAAGACAAAAAGATGTGAAGCAGGCTAGTAAAATAGGGAATCAGTAGACGTATCTGGAACCTGGCAAGAAGTCCACGTGGACATTGATAACCCCAAGACAGCTGCTAGAAGACCCTTGTGAGATTTCTGCCATCTGAAATGAGATTCCCTCCGGAAGCCAGGAGAAGCCCCAGGTATTCTCCAGGGACCTTATTACTGGGCCCTCCTGGGGGATTGATGGGTGGAGTAATCAATCAAAACAGCAAACAGCAGGGATTCCTCCCATGCCAGTAGCAAAGGGGTGGAATAATTAATGATTTAAAAAGCAAGCGCAGGGAGGTGGCTGTGGCTCAATCAGTAGGGCTCCCGTTTACCATATGGGAGGCCCCGGGTTCGGTTCCCGGGGCCTCCTGGTGAGGGCAGGCCCGCCCGCATGGCATGGTTGGCTGACCCAGCGAGCACAGGCGGGGGTGGGGGGGATAAATGAATAAATAAATAAAATCTTAAAAAAATAAAAAATAAAAATAAATAAAAAGCAAGCGCAAAGGCCAAACCTCACTCTTGCCTTTGACCCCTGTTCTGGCCTTCTTTGCCCCCCCATGGATCATCACGCAGGTAAAACCTGGGCATTTATGATCTATAATGGGAAACTGTAGTCTGTAAATCAGCCCTCTTTATCACTCTTTAGCCCCTTCCTCTCTACCTGGGACCCATGATCTGTTATTTTCTCCCATTTCTCCTCCCTCCCTACCTTAATAAATTACTGGCCTAATCAACATGGCGTGCTCTTGAAATTCATTTCCTGCAGTTTAGCCCAGGACCTGGTCCAAATCCATTTACATATTTTTACATTATTACTCCTGAAAATATCTAGAACATTCTCTACATTGATATTTCCAGGTCCAGGTCCTCAGCTAAAAAAAAAAAAAAAAAAAAAGGTGAAGGGTCCTAAAACATGAGAACTAAAAGGACAGACATAGAGGTGAAAACAGTTCTCCTGGCCATCTGATTTTTAGACAGGTTTCAGGTTGTAGTGCAGTTTTTCAATTTAATTTCCCAGATGCAAGTTTCTCTTGTCTTCCTGTGGTGACATAATTTCCCAGACTTATGTGGCTACTGGAAAGCATGGTGGACACCCCGCTTGGTGGTTGTAACCATCACCTTCATCCGGATCTAAGTCCTCTGAGCCAAGGTGGCCGGTGCCTCAGAGACACGTCCTGTCCTGGTGGACCGGCACTGGCCTAAACATCTCCACGTGGGCTTCCAGGACACGTGGGAGCTTGTCAGAGATGCACCTCTCCCACCCTCACCCCAGACCTACTGAATCAGGAGCTGGTAGGAGGAGCCCAGCACTCCGGGGGTTTGAGCAAGCCCACCGGGTGATAGTTTTGAGAGTCAGCACCCTAATGGAGCTTGTTTGGTGTGTTAGAGAGCAGCCTTCAAAGTGGAAAGATGTCACGTGTCTCCAGAGCGCCCAAGGCCTCCGTGCCTTGGGGTGCAGTTAGTTCGTTTGTGCTGTGGCACCTCTGTGTAGTCTTTCCCTGGGATGCTCTCGGAACCTAGAGCCCTGCCGAAAGAGAGTGGCAGCACTGGCTGTGGTGGTTTGGAGTGGTGTGCACCCCAGAAAGACGTGTTCTTAAACTTAATGCATTCCTGTGCTGTGAGCCCATTTAAGTCAGACCTTCTGATGAGGTTTCTTCAGTAAGGGTGGGGCCCGCCTCAGTCAGGATGGATCTTCTACTACTGGGGTTCTTTTATGAGCAGAGTGAAACCCAGACAGAGAGCGAGCCATGGGAAGCAGGAAGCTGAAATTCAGTGGGACCTGAAAGACTATGGTGGGGCCAGTCACCTGCTGCCCTGTGCATTGCCATGGGACGGAGGAGCCGGGACCAGGGATGGCCAGCTGCCAGCCCCAGGCACCAGTCTTTGGGAAGAAAGCATCGCCTTGCTGACGCCTTGATTTGGGCTCTCTCAGCCTCAAATACATGAGCAAAGAAATTCCCATTGTTTTCAGCCAACCCGTTTCATGAGATGTGCTTGAGCAGCCAAGGAAATTAAAACACCAGCGACTTCTCTCCCTCTCTTCTGCACATAACTTCTGATTTGCTGTCCATCAAAGGCAATGGCCCAGCTTACCTATAGTTTCCTCAACTTTATTTTCCCTTTTTAAAAAAAGCTCTTCCATGCTATTTTTGTAATTGATTATATTAAATCTAAACTGGCCTTGCACTCTCGTTTAAAATTTGTAATTTCTTCCAATCTATTTTTCTATTTATTTTACAATTTTACAATAAAGGACTTTTTAACAGCTAAAAAAAAATCACCATTGATTATACACTTTGCATAGTTCGTATGGTTTGTGAATATATCTCAATAAAACTGCTTAATAAACAAACAATTGTGCAAGAATAGCCAGAAATAGCAGCTATGTACAACAGAGATTGAGAGGTGAAGAATTTTCTTGTCTGTTTTTTGTTTATTATTATTATTATCGAAATAACAAAAATGCTTTAATAATGATTGAAGTGATGAATGCACAGCTATGTGATTATACCAAAGGATAAATTGTATGCATTATTAATATGAATCAGTAAAATTGATTTGTTTAAAAAAAAGAAAAGCTCTTCCAATGTGAATGAGCTGCAGGTGGCTTTTACCCTCCCAGCTGAAGGATGTTGAGAAGAGATCCCCGAACTTGCCAGTTAGTTTCCTTGGCTCTGTCCCACTTGGAGAGTAACCTGCAGCTCTCTTTGGGAATCAGATGAGGAGGAGGCTTCATCCCTGGCGCTGAGGATGGGTTCTGAAATGCTGCATGCCCCATTTGAGGTGAGCTGTGAGTCTAACACTGCCGGCTCCTGGGGACAAGCATCCATGATGACCCCTACGGAGGCCTGTGAGACAGTAGGCTGTTTGGAAATGGCAGCCGTGCAGGAGGCTTCCTGGTTAGCCAGAGGCATTTGCTCTGGGGCAGGGTTGGTTGTGATTTCCTCCAAGTCCTTTCACTTCTGATGAGCTGCTCCTATGCAAACAAGGCTACAAGAATCTTTTCACCTGATTTGAAATGTCACCCTCATAGAGCAGGAAAGATACCTGGGTTGGTTGGTTTGTCTGCTGGGACTAATTATTAGCGTTTCCTGGTACACATAGAGGAAATACAATGAGCTTTATTCCTAGGGTAAGAAAAGACGAGACTTTCTGGAAGACGTTTAGCACTGTGTTTCTTGTATTACTTAGGTTGTCAATAATTTACATTACTTCAAAGCCAGTTGATTGAGGGCTAACTTACATGTTGTAAAAGGCATAATCTTCCGTGTGTGACGTGATTAGGTGTTTTGAAAACGAGCACCTGAGCAGAAGGTGGCACTGGCGCCCCTGACTCCAGAGCATGTGTCCTCGGCTTGCTTGTTCCCTAGGGTCTGGACTGAAGGCTAACTTTCTGCAGTAGTTGTGTGCAGTGGTATGGGGTACTGGCAAAGCTCAGCATGTGGAGAAATAAGACTTCCCAGAGGAAGGGAGTGTGTGAAATGCTTTGAGGCACCCATCAGGGAGATTAGCAATGGGGCTGGTGGAGGGGAGGACAGGTCCTCCATGTGTGGCCAGGACTGTGGAGCGTGCTGGGCCTGGGCCATATGCCGTAGCCTCAGAGAGGCTCCGAGGAGAGCAAGGTCTGGGTGTGACCCACTGTGATTCTCTGGCTTTGTGACTCTGGACCCTGCCTACCAAGCCTAGACCATCTCATCACAGCCTCATGACTCAGGAAATGCAGTTCTGTTTCACGCCGAGGTTTCCTCCCCTGCCTGGTGGGTCCTGCCTCAGCCAAGTCCTCTGGCTCTCCTCCTCTAGCTGCTGAACATCAGGATTCAGCTGCTCCTTTCCTACCTGGCTGCTTCTCCTGTGCCATCACCTCCAAGTGCTAAATGCTTTCTGCTCAGAGGGACTTGCGGGTCAGCGTTCTCTAAGATGCTCACACTCTCGGCCACCCACTTTGGGCAGCGCCAGGACAGGTGCTGAGGGAGGCGCCAGTGCATGAGTCCTGAGCATTACGCTGGAGACATCCTAGGAACGCTTTTTCCCTGTTCATGTCTGTGGCAGTTTGATGTAATTATGAATTCCAAAAATATAATTGGATCATGCTTGTAAACTGATCTGTTAATCTGGGCATGATTAGGTTAGGATTAGGGCGTTGAGCCCCACCCCTTGGTGGGTGGGGAATTGAATATAAAAGGCAAGGCAAAGGACAGTTGAAGCAGTCTTTTGAGAAGCAGTTTTGATGTTGGAAAGAAGGCCCCAGGAGAAGAGAAGCAAGCCGTTTGCCTGACCGTCTACAGCTGACCTTGTGGAGGAAACAGGAGCTAAGCCCGGAGAGAAACGCAGCCCCGGGAAGAGAGGAACCCAGAAGCCTGAGCCCTGGCAAATGCCAGCAGCTGTCTTGCTCTAACACGTGGCAATGGACTGTGGTGAGAGAAGAAACTTAACACTTTATGGCCTGGTATCTGTAGACTTCTACCCCAAATAAATACCCTTTATAAAGACCAACCCATTTTTGGTATTTCACATTAGCACCCCTTTGGCTGTCTAATACAATGTCCCAGTGGTTTTCAACCAAGGGGGGGGACTTTTGCCCTCTCCCCTCAGGGTGCATCCAGCAATGTCTAGAGATCTCTTTGCTTGTCTCAAATGGGGCGTGGGGGTGGGTGGAGGCCAGGAATGCTGCTCAGCGTCCTACAACGCACTGGGCAGCCACACGGTGAAGAAGGATGGGGCCCCACGTGGCAGTCATGCACGGCTGCGACGCCCTGATGTAAGCAGGGCTCAGGATACAGGCTGCAGTGAGAACGAAGGCATCGAGGAGGCAGGCGCAGAGAGGGCTCCGGGTGCATTATCACGGTAGGAAGATGGCAAAGAAAGGGGGCAGGGCGAGAAGCAGTTTTACATATGCACCCAAGACAGGCGCAGACTGCTTAAATATAGGCAAGGGTAAACACACAATTAAAATTAATGTAAGTGGCGTGAGGGTCTGGAGAGCTCAGGATGAGGCTTTAAGGGTTGGATAAGCCAAAGCTACAGCTATCACATTTCTGCAGGAAACAGTCTTCGTAAAACACAGTAATAAGAAAAGATAACAGTGCGTGGCGAGCTTGGAGCGTGGGGGAATCCTGGCGAGCTGCCAGAGAGTCACCGTGAGAGTTTTGTACTGGCGGATACTGCCTGCAGCCTGGGGCAGGCTCCTGTGCCTTTCTAAATTAACTGCGTAAACGCAGAAGCGAAACTAATGAATACCTATTTGGGCCACATTAAAAAAGGGATAAGAGGGAAGACTGAACATTTTCAATTATCAGCCATGCAGTAAAGAGGATAGCAGAAGAAAAGCAAATACGTGAAAATGTTTCTTCCCACTGGGCTAAACAAATTGCAGTGTAGCTCCTGATGCTCTGAATGGAGTTACAATGTGTGGATTTGCCTCCATACATTGTTTCAGTCACAGGATGGTTCCTGCAAATGACATCCTGCCTCCCTTGACGAAGACTTTAATGTCCCTGAGACGGAACCTGAAAGCAAAAGTAAGCATGCGTGAAAGTATTCTGCACCAAGCAGTTGGCGTGCCAGTCGAGGTCAGACAGTGGAGAGTTGGGGACCCTTCCCATGGCCGTTTGCTTTGCTTGGCAAGGTTAAGTAAGAGCAAGCAAAACGCTTTGAAGTGTTTTGTTTAAAGAGAAGGAGTGAGGAGTTCACAGACTTTGTACTGGAACGGACTTCAGAGGTTTTCGACCAGGTCTCCCTCCCCGTGGGAGAATTCTCCTCCACGGTGCCATTGGCCATCAGCCTTGGCCCCCGTGTTCCAGGGTTCCAGTGTTCCCGGCTTTCATGGGCCAGCAAGACGCTCTGTTGGCAGCTCTGCGCACGAGGAAGTTTTCTTCTCACGCCGAGTAGCAGGCGCTTCTTTGGCGTGTCGTCTTGCCCTTTCCGGCTGCGGGTTTTCTCTCTGAGCTATGACAGTGACAATGTCCTTGTCCTCATGAATCATCACGTTGGGCACGAGCTAAAGAAGGGCACCTGGGCTAAACAGACGCACTCGGCTTGCTGAGAAATACTTGTGGCCTGCGTTTCCTTATTCTAATACTGCTGCCATGAGATCCGTGGAACTCCTCCTTCCTACTCCATGCACCGTCTCTTACTGATATCTTTTACAAGCTCTCATTCGATTTCCTTTGTGAAAAAATTTTCTTTGGTTATTGAGACTTAGTGCAGTCCATGTTGAAACTTTAATTTCTTACTCAATTAAAAACTCAGTCAACCTCCGCGCTGGCTGGATGTGGGGGTCTCAGTGGTCTGGAAATCGGGGAAGGGTCTGCACTCACTTTGCATCTCTCCTCCTTGACGTGTCTCTGCTGATATTGGTGCATGGAATGGAGGGGGGGCAGAAGACACTCGTTTACTGCATGGGCCATGGTTGGAATTAATTTGTTCTATCACCACACACCTTCAGATATTTGAGGAAAGCCTTCATGCCTTCTTCCCTTCCAGTATTTCTCATATAAGATCTCAAAGACTTTTTAATTTCAGTCTCCCAGTGATTAAAGAGTCCATATACTAGTAAAAAAAAAAAAAAAAAAAAAGAAAAAAGAAAAAAAAAAAAACCAGTATGATTTATATTTGAAAATATATCAGCTCTTCCCAAAGTGTGTTCCACTCTACAAAATATACCCAGATGAGTTCTACAGAGAAGTATTTTAAAGAAAATGCTTCCATCTATATTTTGGCCCTCTTCTTCCCCTGGGGATGAGCATATTAAAATCTTCAATACATTTGCCTTACTTGTCTTTAACTGACCATGGAACCTTTTTTAATCACATAAAACCTATTATACTCAATTGCATAATGCTCTAAAACATATTTACATAAATCTATTAACAAGAACGATATAACTGAACAATTTGTACAAATAACACGGTTACCAACCTCCACTGTCTTAAGTTCTGGAGAAAATTACACAACCTATCAAAGTCTCAAGTCTGGCTGACCACGGGGAGTCTCACCCTGGCTTGCAGGTTGAGGAGCTGCGTGCACTCACGGGCCTGTGTGTGCGTTTTCATCACGTGGAGAATCCTGTTACACCCCCGCCCCCCATCAAGACGCAGCTGTTCCATCATTGCAAAGTCTCTCTTGTGCCACCCACACCCATCCCTGACTTCCAGCCAGCACCAATCCTGTTCTCTGTTTCTCTAATTGTGTCATTCCCAGAAGGTCACATAAATGGAATCACACAGTATGTGACCTTCAGAGACTGGCTTTTTTCCCTCAACATATTGCCCCTGGGAGCCGCACAAGTCATGTGTATCAACAGTTTTTTTTAGTACTATAAGATGAGGCGAGACAAGATCTATAACTGCTACAGCATTTACATCTTCTCTGCAGCCTCAGCAGCTACCCAAGGAAAGAGATTCTTTCCCCTTGGCCACACGCTGCATGCAAGGCTCCTGCACGTGACAGCCAAGGTCCTGATGTAGGAAAGCTGCGTACTCATGTGCTCGCTTCCCACCCGTCTTTTATGTTATGGCAGGAGAGCCCGAGAGAAGGAGCCTTGATCCCCGATGACTTCGTGCATCAGGGCCACCTGCCAGCCTGGATGCACGCAGGAGAGAAGCCAACGTCCACCTTGTTTAAACCATTAGGAATTTGAGTCTCTTACAGCAGCCTGACCTAATACGTTACTTATACTCTCCTCTCCCCTGAATGGATGTTTTTCTGGGGAAAACCCTTTGGAATTGGGGGAAATAAATTCAATACACTTAGGGCTACGTGGCTATCTGCCAAACAACCCGATGCCAAATACATACTTAGTAGTTAACACTAGCAATAGAAATTTTAAAATCCTCAAATCATAAAAGGTTTGGAAGAGATGGGCCATTTATAAGCCTCTATACCTATGCAGTGCTCGAATGGAAAAGCCAGGGGTCATGAAGACTTATTATAGGTTATCTGTTATTAAATAAAACAATAGAAAGGAGAGCACTGTGACATTTCCACATTACAAACTAAGGAACTAAATTCACTGAAGTGTATGTGGCAGCAATTCATACCAGTTGGTAAGGTGTCTCAGAATCAGACTGCCCTCATTTGACATGGAACATGATACGTCTTTTTCCACCTAGTGAAGATCATTCATTGCATAGAACAGGGGGCAAGGTTTAGGCCATTTTAAGATACTCCCTTAGACATTTGTGTAGTCTATTACATAATGACATCCTCATTAAAATAAAATGTATAGGGAAGTAAAAATGGTTTGGTCCTATTCTTCAGAAACTAAAAAAAAAAAAAAAAAAAAAAATAGAGGATGGAATATTACGTGGTAGAGGTTAAAGGGCCTCAAAAGTGATGGGAATTCATTAGGAATAATTTGGAGCTCTGACACAGGGCAAACTGCAAAAAGAGTTCTGGGAAAAAATGGCTAAGTTAATGGTTCCCTCACTTCCTAAAGAAAAGCTAGCAAACAGGAAGAGTTGTTGATAGGACTGTTTAGCCAGTAGAAACGTCTCATATAGGGGTGGTGCTCATGCTGGCTTACAGATACCCTGGAGAAACAGGAGTCGTACTCGTTGTCTGTGTGAGTCACAGCTGGCTGTGCAGGGGTGTGCCTTTGCTGTCCTGAGTCTTCTGACTTAGCCCTTGAAGGGCAGTCTACCGGCCATTGTATTTTACAGGGGGTGGATGGTCTCTGTAAGGTCAGGAAGGATTAGTTGCAACTAGTGGGATTTTTGACTCAAATTCCAGAAGCTCCAGGCAAACCCTGCGGCCTTAGAACAATGACGAATATCAGAAACCAGATGGGTGTTACATCTCTATGAATCCACTCTGGCAGCGGTCCTGTCAAATCCTGGGCTTTGTGAGGGGGTTTCCACCTCCACCCAACTGGAAAGCCAATGAAGCTTTCCAGAGATAGCCCAAAGAGGACCCAGGGGAGAGCCTGCCCCTAACGAGGAGGTGGACCTTAACCATCCCATCCTTCCTGACTCCAAGGAGTGTCCATGGGGACAAATCTAGGAGAATTACAGAGGGGACAGGAAAGGCAGATGTGGTTCCCAAAGGACTATGCCTTATCGCTAAGAATGTGTTGCAGTGCAAGGGGCTGCTCTCCACCTGGCATGGGATAGTTCCTTGAAATGCAAGGTCCTGATGGCAGAGCAAGAGACAGAAGTGACTCAGCAGTTCATATTTCAAAGGGATGCGAGTGGCGGGAACAATTTCCTAGCTCTTCTGCTTATTTATTTTACCCAGATGTCAAAATCAGCTTGTCTAAGTACTCTCTACAACTCTGTGCCCCTCCCTTGCACAAAAGTCAGTGCTTTGATTGGGATGTTAAATTGGTGAAGAGGTTGGGCCAACTGACACCTTTACCAATATTGAGTCTTTGTAGCCAAGAACACAATGTGGGTTTCCATTTGTTCAAGCCTCTTTTATGTCTCTCAATGGAGTTTCAAAGTTTCTTTCTAATAGGGTTTTTTTTTTTTCCTAAACTTTATTTCATATTCAAAAAAATAAAATAACAGAAAAAGGCAGCTCAACAAGTTATGGAAGCATTTCTCCTAAAAAAATTCTGTCCAGGCACTTTCATCTCATCCAGTCCTAACTACTAACTCAGTTCCTTTAGTGTTCAGAAAGACACACAGATGAACACAGATTGAATGACGTAGTCAAGGTCTCCTTACTAATGAAAACAAAAATGAAGAGGAAAAAATGCTTAGTCATATTCAATTCTCAAAAAACCAAACCCCATATTCTTTTTTAACCTTTAGCCTTAATATAGTACCTACTTTGTTTTTGCTACAAAACATTACAATGTTGTTGTTAACTATAGTTTATAAATTACCTGCTATATTTTTCTCGTGCATCGCCACATTCTTAACACCTTGTAGTAGAACATTCCTGTATTTATATTATTAACCACAATCCTCATCTATTGTCTGTAGGTTTTCATATTTCTCATGTGTTCCTGGATATTTTATTTTTTTGTTGCTATTGGATGATTGTTTCAGCCAGTATTCTTTCCAAGTTACTGTTCTTTACAGATATGAAAGCTATTGACTTCTGAATATTAATTTTGTGCTCTGTTACTTTACTAAATTCTCTTTTAGTCTGTTGTGGTTTCTCAGTTAATTTCCTTACATTTTTCCTCATATACAATCACATTATCTGCAAATTAGGGTGGTTTTATCTTCCTTTCCTTAATTTTATATCTCACGGTCCTTTCTCGTATAATTGAACTGCCTGGTACCACTGGTGATACGTAATAATGGTGGCAGGGGGTAGATGTTTCTTATCCCTCACCACTAATATTTGGACTGAGTTTACTATATTTTATCAAGTTAAGAGATATCCTATTTCTCTTTTATGGAGTCTGTTTATGAAAAGAGATGTTTGAATTTTGTAAAATGTTCTTTTTAGATCTGTAGAGACAAGCATTTTGTTGTTTTGTTTGTTTTTGCTTAGTTCCATAATATGAGGAATTATATTCCTGATATTAGATTAATGTTTATCCTTTTATTTCTGGAGGAAAACATACTTGATCATGTTATATTATTTCATTAATGTGCAGGTGAATTCTGGTGCTAATATTTTATGTGGAATTTTAAAATGAGATAAGTTGTTGTCTTTGCCAGGTTTTGGAAGCAATATGAAATTAACTCCATACAAAGAATTTTGTGAAGTTTTCTTTCTTTTGCTGTGCCCAGGAACTAATTTTAAAACTTTAGATTTATCCTTTCTTTAAAGTTTTGACAAAATTTGCCTGCAAAATCCTCTGGGCTGGTATTTTTGGGGTGAGTATCTGGATTTTCTATGTTACTTCCATTTAATTAATCTGATTTTCTATCTTTGCCATTGGCAATTTTTGTTTTCTGACAACTAATTTATTTCATTCAGGTTTTGAGATTTATTTACATGGTGTTAAGAAATATTAAACTATTATAAATCTTTTAATTTCCCCTGAATGTATGATTTCCCTCAATCTTTTGTATTTTGTCTTCTCCTGTTAAAAATGAGACAAACTAGAATTTGTTTGTTTTTTTCCTCCTGCCCCCAAATTAGCTTTTGAGTTTTATTGTATTGTTTTTTGTTTGCAGTTCATTTTCTTTTTATCTTTAGTAATTCCTTTCTTTCTTTCATTATTCATTTACTAAATGTTTGAGAATGATGTTTAAATGATTTGTTTTCATCATTTTTTTTCTTTTCTTTTGTCTTTTTTTTCCATTATTTTTTAAGAATAAATATTTAAGAGGAAATTTGAGACTACAAAATTTTCTTTTAACATCATTTAGCTGTATCCTTTAGGGTTGGATAGTGATTTTTTTTTTTTTTTTAAACCATTGTTTTCTAGAAACTGCATTTATGTTTTGAATTTCCTTTGTGGCCAAAATTTTAAAAGTTGTTTTAAAGTTTCTAGCTCCCAAATCCCTTTTTATTATTCTGGTTTTATTTTCATTCCAATCACAGAAAAATAACGACAGAAAAAAATTTCTATTTTTAAAAATAAATTGAAGTTTTATTTATGGCCTACTATATGGATATTTTTTGTGACTGTTCCCTGGGCATGTGAAAAGATGCTTTTCACTTCTAAGTTGCCAAGTTTTGTGTATCTCCACCAGGTCTACCTCATTCACTATGTTAATGAGTGCTTTAAAGCTATGTATAGCTATATGGTTGTTCTCTCATGACTGGGAGAGCTGAATTAATAGCTCTGACTCCTATTGCATCTTTGTTTCTCTAATTTCTGTTTTGTGAGCATTATTTATCTGGTACGTAGATATTTGCATTTGCTGACTATTCCCTCAGAAACGCCACCTTTTGTAGTACAAAGTGTCCTTTGTCTTGCTGATGTCATTTTGCCAAGTGCTACCCGGCTCCCTGTTCAGATGGTAAGTTCTGCTTGCTTTCTCTGGGCACCTTGCCCGTCCTTTGGTTTTCTGCCTTTTAAGAGCACCCCTTCTTGTGCAAGCAGTCAATATCTGGGCTCCTCATGAAGCACCGCCCTGCCTGCCAGGGTGCAGCCTCTGCTGGGTCCTTTCCCCTTGATTCTGAGGGCCCTGGAGCTTGCCTTTGGCCATCAGTATGTGGTGTGCATGTTGGGGCATGCCTTCCACAGGAAGGTCCTGAGAAGCCAGCAGTCAGCGTAGCTAACTGGCATGGCCGAAGACGGACTCTTCTGAGCTGGCCACGTAGTGACGAGTCCTAAGCTCAGTGTGTGGAGAGGCTGCTTGGAGGGAGAGAGAGGCCTGCCTCACCCCCAGGGCTTCCCGCCACCCTAGCCGAGACAGCAGCCCTCCAGAGAGCTTCAGCTCCAGCCACATGGGAGGCACCGAGAACCTGCCAGCTGAGCCTGGAATGCCTACAGAGCTGCAAAACACAGTGCTGAAGTGTTGTTCTAAGGCTGAGCCCTGACGTTTGGGGGTTTGACGTGCAGCAGTAGATTACCTTTACAGTGTGCCGTTTGGAGGGCTTGGGTTTTAAGTGTGTGTTTAGTAAGCATTCGCTCTATTTACATGTGTTAACGAGGAAGAATGGTTGCTTCTGGCTCTCACTTGTCTTATATTTTTATTATAATAGGTTTTCTTAAAAAGCCTTTTACCGTGTGGTCTGTGCATTATGCTTTCAGGGCATACTTCCTCTGATATCTTAGAAGGCATGGGTTGTTTCTAATGGTTCCCTTTATAATCATAACTTTAGAGAATATGTTTAATCCTTTGTTTCTCTAGACATGATTTACTATTTTTCTACTCTCAGCAAGGAAAATCAGCAAGCTTCTTTTCCTTTCCCCTTTTCTTTCCTCTACCACCTGATTTTAGCCAGTAATAAAATTTTTCTTAGTGTTTCCCTGTGTACTTTTATAACTGATTATAATTTTATACTTTCTGCATGTTAATGGCATATGATTTTTCTACTGTGATAGTCAAAAGACAGGAGCAGACGACTTTCCCGTTGAGTCCCACTGCTGTGATGGAGGTTCTGTTACCTTGAGCCCTGGCCCAAAGCAGTCCACCTGCCCAGCTTGCTGATGTGCGTAGTTCCTTCTGGCCAGGCACGGGCAGCGACGGCCACTCAGGTTTCTCATGAACACCACTTCTGGTGGCCATTTCAGTGGCAATATTTGAAATGCCCGAAAGCTACCCCTGAAATGTGGATTTCTCATTCTGCTAATTAACCCCCTCTGGTGTACGGTTCACACCCTTGCACTATGCCTCACATGTTTGACATTGAACTATTTTTAAAGTAAATTACCCCATAGGCAGTATACCTTGCCACCCTCAGAACACTTCATATATTCCCCAATATTTTCATGTCATTTCCTACAGAGAGAACTGACCACATTTGTTGTACACTCTGGCGTAAATTGGGTGAGGTTATTTAATGCTGGAATCAAGCACCATAAGCAAATGTGTCCTGGTAGAATTTATCACTGATAAACTTCTCTACGCATTGAACATAATAGAAAAGTAAGGAAAAGAAAGAAGATGCAGATATTTAAATAGCTCTCCCCCATGAACCTAAGTCCTTTCTGTGCTCATGTTGCGGCTGTCGCCATGAAAAACCAAAACCGGCACTCGGAGAAGCGGAGGAACCAGGCTTTATTATGCACGTGGGCCCAGAGGAAAGTTCGGTTTCCAAATTCTGGGCCCCCAGCCCCAGTTTCCTGGAGTCGTTGTTGGGGTCTGCAGGCTCCCGTTCATTGGCTAGCGAGTTGGCGGGTGGAATTTTCCATTACCATAGGCAACTAAGCAAGCATGTTACGGAAGCAGACCTGCAGGTTTCGAAATCAAGCGGGCAGGGTCACAGAGCCAGAAGCACAGGTTCCAGTTCTGAGGCGGGAGAGTCTGGTCAGAAAAGGGGAGGGGGAGGGCTGCAGTGCCTGGTCCTTATCACTCATTGTTCTGTGAGGCACGAAGGTTCTGCTCTTCACCCACTCCGCTTTGAAGGGGAGCCTGTGAGCCTCTTCTCCATGTTTTTATCTTAGAAAACTCAGTCTGTTGAGCCTGTGCTGTCAAAAGCCGAAACGGTGGCAGGTGGAATTAGCCTCCGATTCTCAGCGCTCTCAGGAGCTTGCTGTTAGAATCGCAACCAGCAGAAACTGCAGTGTTACAGGCTCCTAGGCTGGTCACAAGAAGAGGAAACTGAAGAACAGGAATGTGGTGCTGGACAAAGCGGTTCTGCTGAGACGAAGTGTTGTCATCTTTGGAAAAGATGGGCTAAGGGTCAAAGTTCCTGGTACGTTCTGCACTTTGAATCGATCAAGAGCCCAGATTGTTCAGGCAGGTCTAAGAAAAGTGTATTTTGTGGTCTTGGGCTAATCAGGAGAACCGGCCTGCGCCTCTTTGTTCTGTAAGTGTTACCGAGAATCTTAACTATTTACACGGCTGCAGGAGCAGATAGCCTGGCTTTGAACAATGGCCCTGGATACTTTGCCAAGTAGAGAATTGAAACTGAGATGATTGTGAAGCAACTCCATTTATCACAACAGAAATTAACCTTCTTAGAAGGTGATCAATTTTAAGCTTTACTCATTTTTTTCTGGCCAACAAATTCTATAAGAAATCTTGTTAAAATCACATTAGGGCCCTTTCCCGCCGGATGAGAACTGTGGTATTTAGGATTTTCCCTTCTATCTATTTTACCTCTCCTGAGTAGATTATAACCTCCTTGGTCAATGTCTTCAACTTCTGTGATTTTATGACCTGAAGAAATCTCAGAGGTGATCCAGTGGGTTAACCAATTAGTTTTATAGATGAGAAAATAAAAAGGATGTAATACTATTTGTCTAGATCATAAAACTATTAGATTGAACCTTATGAAAATGCCATTTTGTTGGCCAAAAACTGTCCAATTTTGTAAGTTTCATCAGTAGTTCCATCTAAATGGCTAGTGATTGGACCAGGAGGAGAATGCTACGTAGTGGGTATTCCACATCTGGTCACTTCCACAAAGTTGTCTCAACCTAGAATGTTTCCATGCACACGGAAAAATTTGCTGTTGGGTCAATCGATAACCCAGAAGCCTCCAGATGGAATACAATATCTATGACATAATGAGTTTCAGAAAAGGGTCCATTTGAAAATAAAAATCTGAATGTCCAATGAATGTTTGAAGTTGGCATTTTTATGGCCACATCCTAAATCAGTACATTGAAGTATACTTTGGAAATTTTAGGATTTTTTTTTTTTTTTTTTTTTTTTTGTTCTTTTAAACCACTTTTT
>JAKSZT010054573.1:702504-718888 GCA_026826555.1 Tolypeutes matacus
TCTTTTAAACCACTTTTTTGTGACCCATTAACTTTGTTTCTTCTTGTTTCTTCAATTAATCATGAATAAAGTTGAAATGACTTTATATATAATGTAGGAGCCTAATTACGTAGGTTATATCTAAAGAACAAGTCTTCTGATCTCAAGCATGAGTATGTTACATAGTGTACTAGTAACAAATTATTGGGGGAGCCAAGAGGTGGAAGAAGATGGTAATAGCACATTCTTTTTAAAAGAAGTGGAATTACGATTAAATCTATAAACCTCCAGGGAGATTGTAGGAACCTTAAATTTTGTTTCTATAATGGGGATTGAGTTACTACAGGGTGATTTGGGTATTATTTTTGGAAAACTAGAAGGACTGATTTTGTTTCTTGGGGGAATGTATAAGTCAAGTTTGATGAGCCAGCCTGATAACTTATTTTTGTACCAATCCATTTGACTCATGCTCAGAGTCTAAAACCACATGAAATTAAATTGCTTTTTCTAAGTTTTTCTGGGGAAGTGTCCCAGATCAGAGAGGATAAAGTGTTAACAATGCAGAGAATGAATGATTGAGTCATTGTGAAACTGAATTTGAACCAAGAGCTTAAGCTGTAATGGAAACTCATTAATCAGATGATTTGTTCTATGAACAGGAATTATTCTATGTCACAACTTATTCTTCCAAATTTTCACTCATGTCTGTAATTAGTGTTTGCCCTAAAGGCTTAACTTAATTTTTAAAAGACAGATGGTGTTTTAGTTTCCTTGACTGCTCCAAGCAAATACCATGAAATGGGTTGGCTTAAACAATGGGAATTTTTTAGCTTATAGTTTGGAAGCTGTGAAAACGTCCAGATCAAGGCCTCATCAGGTAATGCTTTCTTCTGCTCATCTTTGCCCCCTTGACCACATGGCAAGGCACATGGCGGCATCTGCTGGTCTTGTCCTTCTCTTCCAGGTTTTGTTGATTTCAGCTTCTGGCTTCCATGGCCTTCATCACCACCCCACCCCCGTCTCTCTCTTTTCATTCCATTTATAAAGGACTCCAATAATTAGATTAAGAGCCATCCTGAAAGAGGGGAGTCACACCTTAACTGAAGTAGCCTCATCTAAGGCTGTACGTACAGTGGGTGCACCCCACCAAGAACGGGCTATGTTTAAGAACATATTGTTCTGGGCCACATGAACAGCTTCAGGCCACCCAAGACAGGTGGTACTTGCATTTTATTGGTTACTATTTTTGGTGCATACTTAGAGCTTAACTGGGATCCTTCATTTCTATGCCTATTTCTATCTTTAAAAAATTATTATTAAGCACTTAGGAAGCCTGATTTCAGCTTGCTTGTTAGTTTAATTACCTTTTTTTTTTTTTTTTTTACTTTTTTATTTAATTAATTAATTTATTTATTTATTTATTTTTTACCGGGAGGTCCCGGGGATCGAACCCGGGTCCCTCCATATGGGAGACGGACGCCCAACCAGTTGAGCCACATCCGACCCCCTTAATTACTTTTATGACTCAATTTTATCATCACTACTGCCTTATTATTTATAACTTTAACATTTTTTATTGGGTGCCATATGGCTTAGAAAATACTTATTTAACTAGCTACGGTCTACCTACAAATAATCTTATTCTACTTTAAGTAGGATAAGGACCTTACAAGAGTTTATACCCTACTCCTTCCTTAAATCTTTTGTGCCATTTTTGGAATGCAGTTTATTTTACATGTGCCATAAACACACAATATGTTGCTTCTATCTTTGCTTCTGACAATTATCTTTTAGTGGAATTAAATTATTTTATCTATGTCTGGAAATCTTAATTTCTTTAATTAGAATCAAGTTTCTATATGTTATCATACGCCTTTTATCTGAAGAACTTCCTTTAATATTTTTTGTGGTGCAAGGTCTGCTGGTAATGAATTCTCTCAGTTTTTGTTTATTTAAAAGTATCTTTGTTTATCCTTCATTTTTGAAAGATATTCTTTCTGAGTATAGAACCTGGGTTTATAGGTGTTTTTTGTTTGTTTGTTTTTTTCTTTCAGCACTTTGAAGATGTCCCTGTCTGTGGGCTGGCATAGTTTATGAGAAGTCTGCTGTAATTGTTATTTTTGTTCCTCTGTGTGTAATTATGTAATGTCTTTTTTCTATGGGTGTCTTTAAGATTTTTCTTTTCTCTGTTTTTCTAGAGTTTAGCTATATTGTGTTTAGGGGTGTGTGTCTGTGTGTCTGTGTGTCTTTGTGTGTGTTAATCTGCTTGGGGTTCTCTGTCTGAATTTATTGGAACTGTGGTTTTATATCTTTCTCTCTTTTTTTGTTTCCTTTAAAATATATATATATAATCAGCCATTATCCAAGCCATTGTCAGCTATTCAAAGACAAATATTTCTTTTTCCCTGTTTTATCTGTCTTGTGTTAGGACTCCATCCAACCTTGTTATATCAATTTGATATTGTCTCCCAACACTTGTTCTGCTCTGTCCTATTTTTCTCTCTTCCTTTCTCTCTTAGTATCTCAATTTGGATAATTTCCTATATTCAAGTTCACTCATTATGCCTTGGCTGTGCTAGGTCTCTCAATGCGCCATTTGAAGGCATTCTTCATCTCTGTTACCATGTTTTTAAATTTCACTGTGTCTACTTCTGGCATTTACATATGATTCTTTCTTAGAGTTTCTCTCTCTCCTGAAGTTCTCAATCTCTTCACGCATGTTGTCCACATAGTACACCAGCTCCGTTAACATTATCCATAGATATTCTCTGTCCAGTAGTTCCAGCATGTGGTTATCTCTGAGTCTTTTTACATTGATTGCTTTTTCTCTTGCTGATTTTTTTTATGTGCTTCATAATTATTTAATTTTTTTTTCTTAGAGTACTTGTAGGTCTAAAGAAAAATCATGTAGATAGTACAGACTTCCCGTATAGCTCCCCACAAATTTTCCCTATTATTAACATTTTGCATTAGTGTGGTAACTTTGTTACTATTGACAGAAGAATATTATAGTTGTACTCTTGCCTTATAATTTTTATTGAATGCTGGACATCATGCGTAGTAGAATCGGTACTGAAGTACATAATATTCATCTCTGAAATGGCATGCCCCTTCCAGTGCTAAGCTGTTAGTGTGTGGGTGAGTCAGTCTAGTCAGAGAGGAGCTGGATTTTGCTGCCGTTGTTGCTTGGTTTAACTTCACTGCCCGGAAGGCTTCAGATTCCCCTAGCGTCAGCTTTTCGTCAGTTTGGAGACTAGTTTGCTGGAGGACTTTTCTGTGTTCCTGCTCCACCTCCGCCTAGAGAGCGTTTCTCTCCTTGCTTTTGTGCCCCCCTACCTCCACCCCCAGTAGAAGACTGCTGTTGCTTCTTAGCTGGGCTTGCTATCCTAGTGGTAGTGTGGGGGTGGGCAGGTGGGGGAGTTCCTAGTGTCCTGGTCCAGGAGGTCATGTGTTCTTGGGTCTCGGGGGAGGGGGGTTTCTCAGTGGTTCTGCCCCTCCCCCAGCCTTAGGGGACTTCTGTGGTCTCACACAGAGGTAAAGCGTTGTCTCCTTTTCCCTTCCCCCAGTAGCTTAGGGGAGAAGGATCTGGGAGGGTTTAAGGCCCCCTCCCCAATGGTGGCTCCTCTCCTCCTACATTCCTGTAGCACCAAGGGAGGCTTTCTCCCACCTTTCACCCTGCCCTTCCTCCCCCTGTCATTCTCATGGGACCACAGTGGAGGTCCATGGAGAAGAGCCTGCAAGTGATGCAACGCCCCCTTGTGTCTGTGGTCCCAGGAGTTCTCTGCTCTCGTGGTTGCCCACCCTTTGCCTTTACTACTTCATTTAAAAATTTAGCTGGGTGCTTCTCACTTGCTTGTATTGAGGTCCTATCTTAGCTTCCAAGGGCTGACATAACAAAGTACCACAGTATAGATAGCCTACACCAACCTAAATTAATTTTCTCCCAGTTCTGGAGGTTAGACATCTGAGATCAAGGTACTGACAGTGCCATTTTCCATCTGAAGTCTGTAGGGGAGAATCCTTCCTCACCGCTCTAGCTTTTGGTTTTGCCAGCAGTCCTTGGCTTGTAGATGTAACCCTCCAGTCTCTACCTCTTCCATCTTCATATGGCCTTCTCTTCTCTTTGTCTGTGTCTTCTCCCCTTCTTATAAAGACACCAGTCATATTGGATTAAGGTCTGCTATACTCCAGGATGGCCTCATTTTAATTGAACTAATTAACTAATTCCACTTGCAATGGCACTTGTATTAGTTTGCCCAAGACTGCCAATGCAAAGTACCAGAAATGGGTTGGCTTTTTTATTGGAAATTTTATTAGGGGATAATCTTACAGTTCTGAGGCCATGAAAATGTCTAAATCAAGGCGTCATCAGAGATGCTTTCCTACAAAGGTCAGCTCTAGTAGATCCTGGATTCCTGCCACGTGGTGAGACAAGATGGCGGGTCTGCCAGTCTCTATTTTTTCCTGGAGCTCAGCTTGAGCAATCAGGCATCTCTCTCTGGGTTTCTTCTCCTTGAGCCTGTCGGGTCTCTATGTCTTCCTGTAGCTGTAGGTGAATCTGGAGTCCTCTCTCTCACATGGTGGGTTAAAATGAAAGAACTCCTTTTTCTGTGTGTCTCTTTCTTCCAGTTCTCAGTTTATATAAGACCCAGCAAGAGGGCAGAGACCTAACCTGGGTTATACTTCACTGACCTAGTCCAACCAAAAGCCCTAAAATGATCTAATCAAATGATCTAACTAAAGGCCCCTTAACTAAATTTAATGCAATCAAAAGGTCCCACATCCCCAGGAATGGATTAGTTCAAGAGCAATGTTTTCTGTGATTCACAAGATTCAAACTGTCACAGGCCTATTACATTCATAGGACCAGAGGTAAGGATTTCAACATGTCTTTTGGGGGGACCCAGTTCAACCCATAACAGGGCCCACCACCCTTCTGTGCTTTCAGTAGAACAGATGCTTGCATACCAGTTCTCTATGGAGGTATCTGTCTGTCTTTAGATTGGGGCCAGTTGATTGCCCTGCAAACTGTGCTCTGATAGGCTCAAGAAAAGTTGTGACTTTGTAGATGATATGGCTTTCCATAAAAATTAGGATGGCAATGATGGTCTTCCAGAGGCTGCAAGTCCATGAGTGCTTGAGACAACACAGAGCACATGGACTGACTTGGTGGTTCCATGTTGGAATCTTGCTTCTATTTCATTTCCATGAGGGAGGGCATGCGGCAACCATAGCTGGACTTTATCCCAGGCATTTGGTGGCTGTTAGAGGAAAGTGATGCTCCTCTCATGACTGATTTCTCAGCCTTTGATGCTGCTTAGCACTGTAAAGACAGGTCGTGGAGTTGCCTTTCATTGTTGCAAGTTGTTCTCCCCCAGTCCCTATCCTCAGTATATATATAGTTAGGGATTGAGCTGACAGGCACATCAGATTTTGCATTTTCCAAATCCCTCATAGTAACATGCAAGTGAGGGCTCCTCTGCAGTAGTTATATACAATGGGTGGAAACTCAGTGGCCTACAGGGGCCAGGCAGTTAATAAAAATGACTGAAGTTGGGGAAGTGGATGTGGCACAAGTGATTGGGCTCCCGCCTACCATATGGGAGGTCCAGGGTTTGATTCCTGGGGCCCCCTGCTGAAGGCAAGGTGGCCTGCGCGGTGAGCTGGCTTGCGCAGGAGTGCTGGCTTGCGCAGGAGTGCTGGCTTGCGCAGGAGTGCTGGCCCGAGCAGAGAGCTGGCGCAGCAAGATGATGGAGCAAAAAGAGACACAGAGGAGAGACAATGAGAGACACAGCAGACCAGGGAGCTGAGGTGATGCAGGAGATTGAACGCCTCTCTCCCACTCCGGAAGGTCCCGGGATCGGTTCCCGGTGCTGCCTAAAGAGAAGACAAGCAGACACAGAAGAACACACACCGAATGGACACGGAGAGCAGACAGCGAGTGTAAAAACTGGGTGGGGGGAGGAGAGATTTAAAAAGACTGAAGTGGGCCATTTACATATAAAATATATAAGAATTGAGACCTCTGGCCTTTCCTTTATTTTGCTTCCCCACATTTAATATAGACATTATTAACTATTACTTTTTAAAAAGCAAGAGTGGGAATGTGGAGATGAATGGAAGTGACACTCCATCTAAGTGGCAGCAACGATAGGGAGCAAGGGCAAGTGTGGCAAACTGTGGCGCTCAAGATCCGTTTAAGAGGCAGCAGCTGCTACTCAGCTCCAGCTAATCGTTGCCATGTGTGAAGTGACAGCATTCAGTGGCCGCCATGTTATCTCTTGTAATCTCAAATAAATATTTGTTGTTGCTGAGAGTAGAATCAAAATTTTGCTCTAGTATAGGCAATTATACTAGAATTTTTTTCAGTATTTCATTTACATCAGCTGTCATGAGTCTTTTTTGATTGCTAAAAATGCCTGTAAACATTTCTCAAATGTGTATCTTGTTTCCAGAGAATAGTATGGTAAGTACATGGCCCTCTGACAGCTTTGTCAAAGAAGCAGAAAGGCATTTCTAGACAAAGTCAACTTTAAATGTGCTAATTAGTTTCTAGGGGTTAAGCACAATAGAGGAGAATCAAAATATACTTACTTTGGGTTTTAGCAAGTGTACTTTGACCTGAAAATGTGGGGTGTGGAATGTCTGGTCATTTTTATAATTATTTTAAGCAAAATAGTGAAACTTCACCGCAGAGGTTTGACTTTACATTTCAGTTTGATTTTACACTTTTTCTCTCCCCCTCCCTAAATTCACCTTCATACCAGAGACATTTTCAAGGCATTATGCTGGTTTTTGCAAGCTCGCAGATTCATACTGTCCCTGGGGTAGAGAAGTAGCTTTGATCCAAAGGTCCTTTTGTATTGCTGGCTCCACTCCTGAATACTGGGGTAAACAGAAAGTGCCATTGTCATAACTAACTCTTGAAATTTATCAGTCACATATTCTTGAGATTCTTTTTTGCCCAATGCAGTAGAGTATGTAAAAAATTATAGGGCACAGTTCCTCCCTTTAATGAGTTTATCAATCATAGTTGAGAGATGAAATGTGGATGCAGAGCTCAATGTGGGATATAGATGAGATAGTTTGTCAGCCCAGGATTTGTAAAGGATGTGATAACTGTGGAAGGAACATCTGTGTTTTAGCTTGCACATCCACTTCCCTCCCTTTTTATTATTTTTAGAAAAATGCTTGATTTTTTTTAGTACTATACTTGGATAGGTTGTCAAAAGTGAGTTTCAGCGCTGTGAGTTGTCAAGTTGAGCCAGCAGACTTTAAAATCCATTAACGGCATATCTCATCCTGACGTATAGGTTATCCTCAGGGATATGAGGGAGTTTGCCAGGGATCTAGAAAGCCCCAGTAGGTTAAATAGGGAATCTCCCCATAGACCCTAGAGCTACAATTTGCCTGTTGGCAAGTAATTTACAACATCCTTACTATAGTAAAAACTAACATGAATATATAATGACTCAAAAGGCAAAATTGGCTTTAATTTGTTGAGCTTGGTCCCAATTTATAAAAAATGCAGGCTTTTAGAGAAAATTCACACCGGTAGACTTGCTATGGCCTCTCTTTCTAGTTCTCCAGGATATTCATCTGGCTCCGTTCCTGTTGTGGATACTCAGAGGAAAGATTTGAGAAGCTCTGTTTGTTAAATCTGTTGACCTCAGCTCTTCTGTCTTCCGTCACTGGCTAAGTGTAGTATGGGAAGAGGCAGGAAGAGGAGAGTGTCTCCAGTCCCAATACTTGGATCCAGTGTCCTTTACCTAAAATGTTTACATACTAGGTATGAAGTGGCAGGTGAGTGGATTTGAGATTTCTTCCTGACTTGGTAGTTTCAGAATGACAAGTTTATCTGAATGAAAAGGTTTAATCCTATTTTGATCTAGCATTTACCAACCACACTCCATGTTAAGTTTCTGTGTTTTACCCGACTTTATAGATGGGTTCATTTCTGCAGTAATAACAGTCACTCCTTGGTCTGCTTTTCCCTCTACTTTTGAACAGAAAAATCAGTTCAGCAAACTCTGCTGGTTTTGTGTGAAACATCTTTTTGCAAGAAAGGACACTTCATTAGAAATGCCAGCCAAGTCCAAAGGGGACCCTCGTAGTTACTCTCATGCTGCTTTTACCAGGATTAATCCCACCAGGAGGTTCCTTTTTAGCAGAAATCTGCACCTACTCTGGTAAATGTAGGAGCAGTAACCTGAACCACAAGCCACGTTCTAACTGCTTGTGCTAACTTGACCACTAAGCATGACGGAGGTGAAAGAGGTGTCTGGGGTATGTTTTCAGAAGTTTGCATTACATTTTGGCTGAATAGAGGAGAGTTGGAGCTAAACATTTGGAAGTACTGTTTTTAAAATATACAAGGTTTATTCTATCCAGTTATTTACTCTTTTTTAAAGATTTATTTTATTTATTTATTTCTCCCCACTCTCCACCCTCTTGTTTGCACTTGCTATGTGCTGTGTTTTTAGAAGGTGCCGGGAACTGAACCCGGGTCCTCTGATGTGGAAGGGAGGCGCCTAATCACTTGAGCCACCTCCGTTCCCTGCTTTGTTGTATATCTCATTATGTTTTTTCTTCTTGTGTCTCTTGTTGCATCATCTTGTTGCATCAGCTTGCCGCGTCTGCCCATAGTGTCAGCTTGCTGTCTTGCTTATTTTCTTTAGGAGGCACCGGGAACCTCTGCTCCCTGCTTTGTTGTGTCTCTCATTATGCTTTTCTTCTTGTGTCTCTTGTTGTGTTATTTTGTTATGTCAGCTTGCCGCGCCTGCCTGTCATCTATCTCGCTGTCTTCTTTAGGAGGCACTGGGAACTGGACCACAGACCTCCCATGTGGTAGGTGGGAGCTCATTTGCCTGAGTCACATCCATGTTCCACTTATTTACTCTTGCTTGTATAAAATGCTACTCAATTATTAGTGGCTTACCAGAATACTTATTGCTAATGAAGTGCTACTACTCAGGGAGTGTGCCCCAGTGATAAAGAAGCATTTTTGATTCTTTTATTTGTATCCATAACTATTTAGGTTTGCTCTTGTTTTGGTGAGTCATTTAAGGTCTTTCATCCCTTAATTTATAAATACCTTCATCACACTCAGGGCAAATACAACAGAAAATTGTACCAGCAAATAAATGTTTAATTTTTATGTTGTAAAATAAATATGAATTCTAATTAGAACAAATTATAATTAGAACAAATGTGTTCACTGTACTTCATTTAACAAGCTTTTATGTTTCTGTTACTTCAGAACAGAGGAAGAGAGCCAAGGCTGCTCTTTGCACAGGTGGGCGTATCAGGGCTCCTAAAAGCTGCGGGAACCCCATGAGTTACATGTCTTCATCCCCTCTCAGACTTTGAAAGATGTTTCAAGGAGATGGATGAAATGCTTCCATAACCTTGAAAGCAGTTTCCCATATTATAGAATATAAAGGAGGTGCTGGGCAGTCCACTGCTTTAGAGAAATTGTGCTTTAGTGATAACTGGAGAAAGTGTCATCTGTGCTTTCTGGTTGCCCAGCTCTTCAGGCTATCCCATCTTGGAGCTAAAGCGTGGAAGAGGGAGAAGTAAGTTGGTATCCTAGAGATGAGGAAAGTCACTAGTTCCAAAGGCGTAGCACTTTCACCTATTTCAGAAAGATTGTCTGACAATCTCTGTTAGTAGGTTGTCAATGACTGTATTTTCTCATTTGTAGACATTTACTTGATTTTCAAATAATGCTTGTCCTATTCTTCTGTTGTTGTTTTATTCCTTTGTTTTTCATACCTGCTTTAAACCTAACAAAAGTAAGTCAAAGAATCTAGGAAGTAAATTTCTCAGGTTCATATGTTGCCATTGATCTCTTTCATGGTGGATGCTTGCTGTTTACCTTTAAATTTTCTGTTGTGAGCTCATCTTCAGTAGGAGTATTCTTCCCCCTTAGTATTCCACGTAGCCTGGGTTCTGACTGGTGTTTGTAGAATGATTTTGCATTTTCTTCTGCTGTGATTAATGACTTTTCTCGTCTTGAGGTTCGCATACCATGCAAATTTTCATTTGCCCCCAACTCAGAGGATCAGGAAGATGGTAATGGTGTGCTTCCTTTTGGTACGCTGTTTTTCTAGTCAACTTTTAATGGACAGACAACTCTTCTGGGTTTTATTTCTATCTTGTCGCCTCATTAAGACCCAAGGCTCTATCCCCTATTCTAGTAGGCCCTCAGCCCTTCCTGCCTGCGTTACACTTTGGTCCAGTAATCCTCTCTCCTCTCCTGAAGTCAGCGCCCATGGTCACCACCTGAGAGTGGACATGAGCTTCTAGAGTCAGTGGGAAATATTTAGTGCCATTACCCAGGGCATGGCTTAGCTTCCTTGCTTATGCACGTTGAGTGTTCGTGTCTGCTGGGGAATATCCATTTTTAGCTCAGAGTCCAGTGAGCCAGAAACCCTCCTCACAAAGAAGTTGGAAAGCCCCTTGCATTTTCGTAGCACAGTAGTGCACACTCAGACACTGGAAGAGTGCACAGAGCCTCGAAAAGGGGCATAAGCATTAAGGCAAGTTCCTGCCTAGAGGAAGAAGGACTTTCATCAAAGAATGCAGGCATCCAGGGCAGAGTATCATGGGAGCAGAACAGTGGGGGACTTGAAGAAGTGACCTGGCAGAATCTGGAATCTTGGACCACAGAAGATTCAGAGAGTAACTATTCTCTTCTGTCATTCCAAGCCAATTTTTTAATTTGCTTTATTCAATGTTATTAGAAGCAAATGACAGAATTGCATTCCCTATCATGGTAAATTGTCTACTGTGTTAAAGTATACCTTCTGGAAAAATATACACATATTTTGGTCTCTATATTATGAGCTAGATATTCTCAACTAATCCTTTTGGTATTTTTGTAACATTCCGAGTACAGAATTCCTCCGGGTTTTCGTGCAGGCAGTGTGTGAATTGAGTAGGCCAGACCTATTCCATTCAAGAATATGGTATGTGGATTTGGGAAAGTCCTTGGCAGCCTTTGCAGAATCGTCTGTGAATGCACTTTAGATCGGTCTGTCTGTGTTACCTAGACATACACAGGTTCTACCCGGCATGTCCCGAAAAGGCTCTTTGTCCCTGCGGCTCTTAGGCTGCAGATTTCAGCACCTCCAGGAGGCTACTCTGGAGTCTCTGCCCTTACATGTGCTTATGAACTTTTCACTGGTGGACACACTCCATGATATAGAGCATAGACACTGGTGCTTAGTGCGGCATGGTCTGAAAATTATGTTGACGAGTATTACGGTTTCATCCCAACCTTATACATGGCCAGTGCTTTCCATCAGCATCACAGGTCTGAAGGTAGTTTCACAAGCCTAGGGTAAAGGCAGCAGGGAATCACAACTGTGCAGTCAGGATGTTAGCAACCCCTGGAGGACGTGAAGTCAGGTTACGGTGCAGTGTGATTCCAGAGCATCAAGGTCTTCAGAGCAGGTGGCCTGCTTAACATCACTCTACAGATGGGTGTGAAACGCAACTTTCCCAAGGAAGTTGCAGGCATATTCTTAGTCAGAAGTGTAACTCATCTGCAACAAGAAAGGGTGATGTGATGCCCATGGAAGTGTTGGAGCGCAATTGACCACTTTTCACTAAATCACCCAATATTTAAAGGTTTAAACTCCATTCCTCCTTAATTTGCATATATCCAACTCAAGGAAGGGATATGCTTGTACGAAGGTTGACAGGGGGTCCTGGGGGCCAAGGCATTCCTCACGGATTTGAATTCAGATGATCTGAATGTGAGGCTTGCTTGCTGGACCGCCTGCGGCCCTACAAAGAAAGTTCAGAATGAAGAAGTAGTAAGACATCATAACACAGGACTTGAAGTTTTCACTTGATCTACAGGACTCAGAAGTTGTGGACATATCATGCAAGATGCTGGCCCAATGCGCGTAAGTACCAGAGAACCCAGAAAGCAAAGGGAAGATCACAAAATGAAAAATCTGTAAGTCATGTCTGCAGCTGCTTTTGAATTGGCCATCTTGGGTAACAGAGGGTATTCCTCTTAGAATTACAGAGGAGTTTTCTATAAATCATTGCCCTTCCATGGTTTTCTATGTATAGCAGCCAAGAAAAGCCAATGATTGACATATAAGTTATGAATCTAAATCACTGAGATGTCATTAAAAGCAGAAGTCAGAATAGCACTTACCTTCTGTGTCAAAATTCTCAACTAAATTGCTTGATAATAGTTTTTGATTAATCTCACATCATAATAACTCCAGATATGGTATTTCCAAAGATGGCTAGATCAGTGGCAAAATAATATTTGGGTCGATGTTGCCATTATTCTCAGCATTTCCCTCATGGTGACAAGAAGGCTGCTGACACTCCATATATAACATTTTCGAATGTTAACATCAAAGATAGACTAGAAGGGCTTATCTGCCTGTGTCTACACACTTGGTCACTTTACTCAGATCCTACCAGATAGGATGGAGTCACCTCTATGTCCTAGCTTCAAGGAAGGCAGGGAAAATTAGCAACTGGCATTTTTTAGCCTCTGTGACAAATTCCCTACTTTGTTTTCCTTCAGAGTGCTTAACACTATCTTAAGTACAATATATTTGTTTGGTCTATTTTCCATATCCACCCACTAGTATGTGGACATTGGGAAAACAGGGAATTTTGACTATTTTACTTCCCTAGCATGGCCCCAGTGGGGTTTGGACAAGGTTTGGCACAAAGCAGGTTCTCCATGAATATGTGTTCAGTGGCTGCCCCCGGTGGAAGGTGGTTTGGCCATCTATACAGTAGCTGAGTAGCCACCATCAAAGCAGTTACGTTCTTTCATGAGCAACTTTCCCTCTCCCTTTGAATACACTAAAACTGAAGAACTACAGCTTCTCGGGTAAGTAAGCTTCATTTATTTAAGGTTTTCTTTCTTATATTTCAGACATGTACAAGAAGTTAAATACAACGGATCTGTCTCCCAAAAGAGAATGACTTCTGAAATTTGCAGGCAATGACAAGGAATTAATACAGATATGCTTTAAGAACAAAAGCAAAATTCAGAGTGACTTACCTATGAATAGTTCTTTATCAGCTACAATGATGTGAATCTTGCTTGGAGCAGTTTAGCTATGTCCTTTTTTTTTTTTTTTTTTTCCCCTGTTGGCCCATTTCCATTTGGGAAGAGAGGACACTTCTTTGTTTTGAAGCCCAGATGAATCTAAATACTTTCCTTGGTGGAGCAGCTTACTCACTCGTAATTTCTTTTTCAGAAGTCGGTCCTGTGTGTTTTGTGAAACTGGCTCTCTCTGGATGTTCCATGTCCATCAAATGAGGAGCAAGAAAGCACAGCCTAGAATTGCACAGAACAGAAGCTCAGGCAGCTCTTTTGGGAAGCGGTTTTCACTGCCAGCCCGGGCCCCTGTCTTTATTTCTGGACTCTCTCTCTCTCTCGTAGTTGGTTTGGTGGCTGCTCCACTGGAGCTTGGCAGCCTTTAGCTAAGGACCTTTACTTAAATGTAGCTTTCATTATTGTGACATGCATCCCACGTAGAACATTCATTGCTTCAGTATGTTGCCTTGCCCAAAATAATACCTTTCTTTATTTTTTTTCTCCCACAGTATGACTCTTTAACAGCCTTTGGACAATGCTGCGATTTTTATCATTATTCACAAATCTGTCTCACAAATCGGTTCCCATCTATTTCCTCTCATACTTTCCATGGGGTTTTTTGCTGGAGGGAAATTGCGTTGTGGGGATTAATTTTAGTAAGTCCAGCCTAGTGGTAATTGGGCAGCGTTGACGCAGTCTTTGCCTTCAGCAGGCAAAGGCACATCCGCAGCACTGCCCACCTCGCGCGCAGGTTTACCAGCTGACCTTGGGTGCAGGCTTGGCCCAAAGATCTTAGTTTAACGGGCTCTGCTCTTAGCAGGGTGATCAGGGCTGCTTGGGGTCAGGCGGGCAACAAGCACGCACCTCAGCAGTCTTAGAGCAATAGCGATACCGCATGCATGAGGAAAGAGGAGAAAGGTGTTTCGGAGCACGTGCTGGATTTCTGAAGTGTGTGTGGTCCCCGCCGCCCCCCGGGAAATAAAGCACTGGCTCACTGTGCAAGATGTACTTCATTTCTGCTACATTGCCAGTTTATGGAAATACAGCTGAGGATTGTTTATGAATTCTGGAAGTGTGTCCTAGACTGTGACCCCTGGAAGAATGTCATTAGCTTGTGTTTCATTATGGATGGGTTCACTTGAGAACTGGGCTCCAGGACAACTGAGATACCACTTCCACTTGGGCTTTTCATTAGCTTAGAAGTGATTTATGAGGATGAGCTAAAAACTTCATCCATAAACAATGCCATGATTGAACTTAGCAAAGGGCCACATTAAACTGTCCGTATCTAACGCCAAGTCGACGTATTTGTGGCATTTTGGTTTTCATTATGTTTGTTCAAGCTGATAACTAAAGAGCAAAACCATAACAAAGAACCCCTGCAGACCATATCAGACCCTACAGCTGCATAAATGACAGCAAGACAAAGGAATGTTAAAGTTAGAGCCTCACTTTGAATCAAGTAAAACATGCAAGAATTATTTTGGGCTGGAATAAACTTGTAATTCCAAACACTGAGTCTGTATCTGACACTCTAGTGACTCCATTTATTTCCTCACCATGGTGAATTCTCCCTTCTCCATGGCAGTTGGCTAGTTTGTGGATTTTCATGCCTACTCTTTCCTCCTCTCTTTGTTTGTTTCATTATGACTCTCTTTGATGATAAGGAAAAACAAAGTTTTCAATATTAGTTATCTATTGCATGTAACATATTGCCCCAGAACTTAGCAGTTCAAACAACAAACCTTTTCTGGCACAGTTTCCATGGGTCAGGAATCTGGCACAGCTTAGCTGGGTCCTGTGGCTCAAGGTCTTTCATAGCCTGCAATCAAAGTGTTGATTGTAAAGTCCCGAGGCTCAGCTGGAGGAGGACCTGCTTCCAAGCTCACGCATGTGTTTGTTGGCCAGGCCCAATTCCTCCTGGCTTGTTGGATTGAGGATCTCAGTTCCCCGCTGGCTCTTGGCTGGAGACATCCGTTCCTCACATGTGGAAGCCTCTCCATAGAGCAGCTCATGGCATGGACCTGCATTGTGGTTTTTAAGATAACTGAGCCAAAATTAAAAGTTTCTCAAAACCCTAATTAAAGACATCCCTTTAAAAATCAGAATATGTGGCAATACCAGGTTTGCATTCCCACTCAGAACAGTGAATGGGCTGCCGAGTTACAGCCTCGCCGTCAGAAGGATCATGCCTTTCTCACGTTAGATGCACATGTGTGCTCTCCAGTCCCAGTGTCTGCACATGTGGCTTTAGTCATTTGCCTTACCTTCCTATCTCCAAGAACCAGGATCTACATGCTTTGCTAAGAATTTGGATCCATGTAAAACTTGATAAATCTCTTGGTTCTGCCTCTGACCCACCGTATGACAATGTGCAAATTATTTTACGTCTATACACCTCAGTTTTATTAGCTCAAATCTGCGATTAATAATATATATATCTCACAGGACTGTTTGGAGGATAAAATGAAGTAAGGTGGGTAAAGTGCCAGGCATTTAGTTAAGTGCTCAAAAAAATTATTTTCCTTACCCTTCCTCTACATGGATAATTGAAAACTGTTCACCCAAATTAAGATATTGCAACTTAGCCATCTAAACACTGATTATACCTAGTGTGTTTTTCCCCTTTATATTTCTCTGCAAATTGTCTTAGTTTAAGCTTTCTCTTTGCCATCAATCCTTGGGAATTTGTTGAGACCTGCTTGAAGGTTTAATATATGGTCAGATGTGCTAAAATAGAATGTGTATTCTGCAGTTGTTTTTTTTTTTTTTTTTTTATCTTTATTTTGTACATTTAATAATTGAAAACATAAGCAATTAAAAACTAAAAAGTAAACACAGATGAATAAATATGTACATTTCTCAATTAAATGTAATGGATACATGTAAATTTTGTTTGTTTTTTGTTTTTTTTTTGTGACTCAAACAATATATTACACAATATATTTGGTTCATAGTAACGCATTCATACAGTATTTGTCTTTTTGTGTCTGGCTTGCTTCACTCAACATAATGTCCTCCAGGTTCATCCATGTTGCCATATGCTTTATAACTTCATTTCTTCTTACAGCTACATAATATTCCATCGTGTGACTAGACCACAGTTTGTTTATCCATTCATCTGTTGATGGACACCTGGGTTGTTTCCAACTTTTGGCAATGGTGAATAATGTGGCTATGAACATCGGTGTGCAGATGTCTGTTCGTGTCACTGCTCTCAGTTCTTCTGGGTATATACCCAGTAGTGGTATTGCAGGGTCATGTGGCAAGTCTATATTAAGCTTCTTTAGGAACTGCCAAACAGTCCTCCACAGTGGC